>QRFJ01000813.1:248370-516538 GCA_006176705.1 Cocos nucifera | reverse complement strand
TTGCTCTACCAGAGATGAAGAAGTACATCTGGGTTTTTGATGGTTCAAGGGAAAAATTCCCTCCATCCAAAGACATTCGAGCATGTGGACACGGGAGGAATCGAAACAAAGATAATGTATAACCGCTCGCGAAGAGAATGGAAGTGCGAAATAAAAATATGAGTACTCATGTATCCACACAGAGGCGTTCTCCCTCCTAAACGCACAGGTCGCATCAAAATTCCAGGTCGGCGGGTAATGACGAACTGAGGCTCTGCCCTAGGCCGTGTGCGCTCTTGACCAAAGAGGATCATCTGACTAATCGAGAGAAGTCCCGGCCAGTATCTCAGAAATCACGAAAATTTGCTAGGTCAGCGGTGACTCCTCCTCTACTGATTTGCTTTCTGCACCAAGACATCGCCATGCACCGCAACGACACCGTGAAGCACGAACGTAGCGCTGGAATGTAACTGGCTCGAACTGCTTTTCACCGTATGCCACATGCGGCTATACAGACGAGGGGCTAGATTCAACCGGTGGCCTAGAGGAGTCTAAGGTCACGTAGTCTTTAAAATGGGAATGCGATGCTAGGTTTTGATGTAGGGACGGAGACAAAGAGCGGGAAGCGGATCATGAGAACTGGTAAGTCCAGATCGACAATGCGCGCCTGGATTTACGGGAGATCCGGATGAGGCTGGAGACGAACCCATTAACGTGAAGGCATGCCATGGGCCTATCTGGATTACAACCTTATTTCCAGCAGGAGAAGAGAATATTACAGATATGTACAATAGCAATTAAGAAGATAGATCCCGGAGTACAGGGGAGGGAAATCGTTCGGCAGGAGCACTCCTTTAAGACAAGGGAACCTCGAAGGTTCAGTCCTTCGTTCCCACAGACGGCGCCAATCTGTTGGTGCAGAAATCCGTCGCCTGCCGGAGGTCGCCGCATATCGAGGCGCTGGAGGTTATGATCGATTCGGATAGAGACTGCACCGAGACGCGGCAGGAGACGCCTCATGGCATAGGGAGTATACAAGTCCAGTCCTGGAGTGATGGATGTTGTCAATCGTCCAGGCTTTAGGTGGCAACAGGTGGGAGTGTGGGCGTGGTGGCTCGCGGCAGGAACCCTCCGCACGGTCAAGTTAGTTTCCGGACCAACCAAAATGGAGTGCTCGAATGAGTTCCGGAGCTTAGAGATGTGGAGAGAGCTTAAGACTTAGAGAGCCGAGAGCTTCAGAGAGCTTTAGCCTTAGTATTGTCGGGGAGGGGTCCTTTTAATCGCGGACTTAGTTGATGGTGACGGCTGTGCCGTCTGGCAGAGAGTCGTCGGGCAGCATGGAGCTTGGTACGCGAGAGGAAGGCGTCGTCCGGTAGGGTCGTGGGACGCATACCGGACGAGTATCGGCCGCATGGAGTCCGGTACCGTGAGAGGAAGGGCGTCGCCGGTAGGTCGTGGGAGCCATACGCGGCGAGTAGTCGCCAGCATGGAGCCCGGTACGGAAGGAAGGCGCCGTCCGGTCCTTGCTGCAGGCGATGGTTCATCCAAACGGAGTTCGGACTTAACAGAGTTCGGCGAAGGGGAAGCTGGGGGAGTTCGTCTGGAGAGGTCGGCCCATCATGTAGAGTTCGGCCGCGTGAGAGGCCCGAAGAAGCTCGGCTGGCCAATTGAAGGACTTCGTTGCTAGTTGTTCGGCCAGGGCTCGCTGAGGAGTTCGGTCAAACCCCCGCCTAGGGTCGGTCCGAAGAGTTCGGCTGCATGGGCTCAGCCTGGAGTCGGTCCGAAGGAGTTCGGCGGGGAAGTCCGAAGAGTTCGGCTGCATGGGCTTCGCCTGGGGTCGGTCCCGAGGAGTTCGGCCGTGGGAAGTCCGAAGGGAGTTCGGCTGCATGGGCTCGCCTGGGGTCGGTCCGAAGGAGTTCGGCTTGCATGGACTCGCCTGGGGTCGGTCCGAAGGAAGTTCGGCCGTGGGGTCCGAGATGGGTTCGGGCTCGTAGGAGAGTTCGGCCTGAAGGGAAAACCCGGAGGAGCTCGGAAGGCCGAACGGGCGTCTGGAGGAGTCCGTCTCCTGAAGAAGTCCAGCCGCTTGGAGTCCAAGGAGCTCGCCGTCAGGAAAAGTTCGGCTGGCGTGTGGGAGTTCGTCCTCTAGGCATTCGGCCGGACCTTGGTGCATGGGAGTTCGGCTCTAGGCGGTTCTGGCCCCGGGCCTTGGTGCAGGGGAGTTTCGGCCTCTAAGCGGTTTCGGCAGGGACCTTGGTGCAGGGGAGTTCGGCCTCTAAGCAGTTCGGCCGTCTTAGGGCTCGGCCGGCGCTGGCGCTGAAGCTCTTCGCCGCTACTGGTTCATTGGGCTGAGCGTTGGCCCGGGCTTCGCAGGAAGCGGGATTTATCCCAACAATACATACATATACATACATACATACATACATATAATATATATATATATATATAATATATAAATACATACATACATACATACACATACAATACATATATATATAGGGCCAGCCCTTCTGAGTCCATCCTCGGACATACCATTAAGCACGCAAGCAGTCCAGCCAATAAGCCAAGCGTAATCAATCTATGCCTCTGCCTACACTCTGTTGCACTGAACACTCGACCCTTAAGTGCCCACAAGCACTCGATCCAAACTCGGCACCTTTGTGCCAACCTCAGGCTTTGCCTTCAAGCAAGTACTACCACCAAGGCGACCCCTCTCAGCGTACCTTCATGCCATGACATAGCCTCTGTGCCATTGACCTACAACCCACAAAGTTGTCCAATAGCACCACACAAACCAAATCCCCACAGCACGACCATGCAATACCACTATAATGCAGGGCTCAGGCAATCCACCTCATGTCGCCCAGCTAAGCTTGCCAAGCAACAGCCCTCACTCTCGAAGCTACAGTCGATCGTCACATTCGAGCCTCATATATTCCTTGTCCAAGTTCCCCATAAGTTCCTGTGCTCCATCCCGGTCTAGCATCCTTGACATGCCCATCAAGTAAATACATCCGATTGGCGTATATATATATATATATGTATGTATGTATGTATATGTATATATATATATATGTATGTATATATATGATAATATGTATGTATGTATGCTACATACTACATACATATATACATACATACATAGATATATATATATTATATATATATGTTATGTTACATATATACATATAATAATGTATGTACATATATATATGTAATATATTATATATATCATATATGTATATATATATATATATATATAATATGTACATACATGTATATATATATATGTATATATGTATGTATATTAATGTAATATGTATACATACACACCACACATATATATATATTATATACATGTATGTACATATATGTATGTACATACATATATGTACATACATATAATACATATGTAGTAATGTATGTATGTATGTATATATATATATATATATTATATATTATATATATATATATATATATTATATATATATATATATAATATCATATCATATATTATATATATATATATATATATATATATATACATATATAATATATATATATATATATATATAATATAATACATATAATGATATATATATATATATATATATATATATATATATATATATATATATAATATATATATATATATATATATATATATATATATATATATATACATATAATATATATCATATACATATATATATATATATATATATATATATATATATATATATATATATATATATATATATATATATATATATATTTATATTTATATGTACATGATATGATATGATATGATTACCAAGACCCTGGGTTGCAATCAAATGTGTACCTCATGGGAGTGGAGACTTATAAAAAATTAATATTTAATGAAGACTTTAAACCACATAAAATGAACCTGGCATAAATAATTTAATATTTAACATGGACTATAAACCTTTTAAAATGAACTCGCCTAAGTTTGCCGACATCTTAGCATGAACCCCGGGGGTACTCGAGCCGCCGATTTCAGTGGTTACAGTAAACCGAAAATACTCGCCGACTCTATTCCGGGGTTGAAAAAGAAACATAGAGTTCGGCAATTTCTTCAACCTCATTGCCGACTTTACTTGTTATAAATTGCAAGAGTTGGGTTCGCCGTATCCACCATTCATCGTCAGTTTTTCTTTGTTGCTCCTTACTCTTCCCCAATGGCTTCAACCATGATGGAGGACAGTTTCGAAGACGATCAGCTGGCTTCCATGAGCACCGACGACATCATCAGAGCCTCTCGCCTCCTCGACAATGAGATCCGGATCCTCAAGGTAAAACCCTAATCAAGAACCCATCCTTTTCCCAAAACAATCTAGGGTTTATTCTCCCCTCCTGTCCTCCTCTTTCTCATCTATTGACACACTCATTCTGTGAGAAATTAGGTTATTATTATTTTTTTGGTATTGATTTCTTCCGGGATCTGCGGCAGGATGAGTTACAGAGGACGAATCTCGAGTTGGAATCCTTTAAGGAAAAGATAAAGGAGAACCAGGAAAAGATTAAACTTAACAAGCAGCTCCCTTACCTCGTTGGGAACATCGTCGAGGTATTCTTTTCTGCTGCGCCCCCCCCCCCCCCCCCCCCGGCTCCCTTCCTCTCCAAATCTTTGATTTCCCTTTTCACTCTTTCTTTACTTTTTTTTTGCTGTAAAGGATAGCCCATTAACGTTTTCGTCCAATTAATTTGAAAGATAATAGTGAATTATACCCTGAAACTTTAACATCAAGAAACGAAAAGAAAAAGAAATATGGATTTCATTTTGTCTTCATTATTGGCTTCTTAGCCGTCTTCGGTGGCATTTTGTGATGAAGTTTTGGATGATGCTGTCAGAAATTTCCTAATTAGATTCAAGGACACTTAGATAATGAGGGCTTCCAGTTATATGTTATTACCCGTTTGAAGGATGGAAGCAGTTTAAGCTTGTTATTTTGCGACATTAACTTTTGCACTTCATGTGCCTTATTATTAATCATGTCATTTGTTTCTTCTTCTTCTTCCTTTTTTTTTTTTTTAAAAAAAAAAAAAAAGAAAAACTGAACTTCGCAATCTCTTTAGATTTTGGAGATGAATCCCGAGGATGAGGCTGAGGAGGATGGTGCGAATGTTGATCTAGACTCGCAAAGAAAGGGAAAATGTGTTGTTCTCAAAACTTCTACGCGACAAGTAAGCTAGAAGCCTCATTTATCCATATTTTACTTATTTTTCTTCGAATAGAGAGCATAAGTGCTGCTTTATTTAGCCTCCTAAATGTTGAAATATCACATGGTCTTGGCAGAACCTATTCGAAGTTAGCTGACATTTGATGGCAATGTGATGATGGAACCTATCCAAAATAATTATAACCTTGATGATAGAACTATCATCCTCATCTTTTTGGTTTTGCATTATATAATTCTGACAATGCGTACGCCTATGTTTTATGCCATCTAGTCTTATGCCCCCTGCTACTATCTGTAGTTATCAAAGTTTACACTTTTAAAGTTTATATTTCTTTTGCTAATTGAGACTTGGTTGTCAGATTGCCATCTTGTCTATATTTTGAAGGGCATGATTTTTGGACTTGGCATGACCTTGGATTCTGATGCTCCCTGTTAACTGAAAAACCATTCGTCCATATGATGGAATTAGGTGATCAAGTATTGGTGACAACTTCTTTACTTGATTTCAGACCATCTTTCTCCCTGTTGTTGGGTTAGTCGATCCTGATAAGCTTAAACCTGGAGATTTGGTTGGAGTTAACAAGGACAGCTACCTAATCTTGGACACCCTTCCTTCTGAATATGACTCACGAGTAAAGGCAATGGAGGTTGATGAAAAGCCAACTGAAGATTACAATGATATTGGTGGCCTTGAGAAGCAGGTAACCCTTACTTTCACAATGTAGGTATGAGCTTTTTTTTGTATATAATGAAATTCAACTGCTAAAGAGCCGGTTGTTATTCTAAATTTCAGATTCAATCTTGGTAATTTTATTTTGATAGACATTCTGGTCTTGTTTGAGTCCTCCCTAAGGTTGTTAGCTAGGAAATGCTTACTCTTATTACCTTATTGTATCTTCCACCTAAATGCTTCTATTTGTGTCTATAGATCCAAGAACTCGTTGAAGCCATTGTCCTGCCAATGACACACAAAGACCGGTTTCAGAAATTAGGGATTCGTCCACCTAAAGGAGTGCTTTTGTATGGACCACCTGGAACAGGGAAGACACTGATGGCTCGTGCATGTGCAGCACAGACAAATGCAACTTTTCTGAAGCTAGCAGGACCCCAACTTGTTCAGGTTATTATGCAAAGCCAAAAATGCACACTGATGACCAGTTCCTTCCGGTTTAAATCATAGCAACAATGCATTTCTTGTTGTTTCTTATGCAATGTCATATCTGAGTTGATTGATCTCAGTTGATTGTTGAATGACAAATATGGATGAAATGTGATTTTCTTTGTTAGTTCTTATTTGGAAAATAAATTGTTTTCTCAATTCCTTGGTGCGCATCATTTACATCATTCTCTTTATGTGCCACCATCACTCTATCTGCATCTCACTCATCCTTTTTCCAAGGTTTGATACACTTTGAGATTGATTAAACAACTGCTTATCCTCCCAGATTCACCTTTTTCTTGAAATATGAAATGATTTAGTTGTATTGCTTTTAATACTAAGTTCGATTGCCAATGGAACTTTCAATGGAGAAGTCTATTTATCCCAGTTTGACCTGATTTGATTGTATACATGATGATTTTTTAAGAATATATGACACGTATTTACTTACATGAATGGAATTTTTCCATTTGCATGAGCTTGTTACTGAAAAGAAGTATGCGTGGTCTGCCTTGTAAACCACACAATGCATGATATAATTGTTTTGCAGGATGTTTGAGTACCAGATTGTGTAATGATTTTCTTATGCCGTACGATAGGCTCAAGCTAAAAAAAATTCAAGAAAGACAATATTTACAATACAAATAAATTGAAACTGGAGTTCTTTAAATGTGAATATCATAAATGGAGTGGATCTTTGGAGTCAGTCCAGCAATCGAACCATATATTTTAAGCTAAAATTATGTTGAATCTATTCGTGCAAAACTTGGCCTAACTTTTTTGTCATTCATTGTTATGACCATATGCAACAAGGACTTGAGGAGCCCGTCAATTTTGTAATAGGATGCGTTGGAGAGAACATATGAGGACTTCTTTCCTGGTGCATGTGCAAAGGATACCATATGATATGTTGAAACTTTAGTGCCATCAATGTGCGGGGGCTATGCTAATAATCTAAGCATCATTCTGAGTCTCTTGGATGTCTCCAAAGAAAAATTTATATTGGAGTCCTAAAATTAATTCAAAGATGAAAACTTTCTCTCAGTTTTTATTCTTTGTACAAAGAGGCTACCTATGGTAGGCATGTATGTGCTGCAAGTAGTTAATGAGATATTAGCATGCATATAAGTTTGAAGTGATAACTTATTATTTTTCATCAGGGGAAGTTGTGTTCACTAATTCTGATTCAACAATATATTTTGTCAATTTTATTTCTAAAGCTTTTAGCTGAATGAACTGATAACTTTTCTTAGGAATCTGAAGAGTATGACATGGCTCCAAGACTTCGAGTCCTCGCTCCTTTAGGCAAATCTTTCATTCTTTCTTTGTTCTTGTATACTTTGCAGCACTTGAGCCTCTAAATTTTCTTAGATTATCTACACAATTGAGGTTTCTTTTCCCATCCCTACAGGATGGCATTATTTTCAGAAACAAGTGTACTTTGATGTTAGCATTATCATGTATTTTGTGCTGGGTAACATAAAGGGGAAAATTTACAGTGATGGAGGGTTCAAGGAAGTAGAGTTAGATATTAGATACTGATGAAGTTAACTTTAGGTACATCTAATAGATGAGTGCTTATTGGTCCTTTGCAATTCATATTTCATAACATTGCCCATCAGCAGTTCTACCCATTGCATCATATTCTTTCTATACGAACTATAAATTCATGCAAAAAAAAATAATTATTAACTGTTTGAAGTTATAAACAGAAAATAGTGTTAGATTCTTTTTTTTTGGCCTCATCATAATCCAGTGAAAATGCGACTGACTGGTTTTTTTGGGACATATTCAGATGTTTATTGGTGATGGTGCAAAACTTGTTCGTGATGCCTTTCAGCTTGCAAAGGAAAAATCTCCCTGTATAATCTTTATAGATGAGATTGATGCAATTGGAACAAAGCGATTTGATAGGTATGCCATGTTCTGATTTTGTGATGTACCACCATATGTGCATGTGGTTCCTCTCAAATGTTGATACAGGTAGAATTCTAAGTCATTCTTTAGTAGTCCAAACATGTTACAGGTCCTTGGGAGAGCATTACCCTGTTTAATATACCATTTTACAGTATGTCAAGTGATTCTATCATGTAAAAATATTGATGAGCTCATTTTGCAACTGATGCGACCCTGTCCTTATAAGAATGAGTTCCTATAATCATGAACTAATAAATTTTAATATACCTAATTTTTATTGCATCTGTTGAGATGCTTTTGTGGATTATAGTGGCCAAATTTCATCGGTTATTGCAGCAAGATTACCAACTTAGTGCCCTGTAAAACATTCTGCTCCTTTTAGTTATTTGCTTCTCCCTAGCTCTTGCACATTTGCTGTTGATTGCTTTCCTTTTTCTTTTGTGGATTGAAATTTTATCTTACAGAACCAAGCAAGCACTATTTAATTAACTTCTTTTTTTTTTTTTTTTTTTTTGCAACCAAATCTGCTTTATGGTTCAATAATGCTTATAAATACCTTCAAATGTGGTCAGTTTTGCATGTGTAGCTCTTCGTGCTAGACAGTGCCGACTGACCAGCTCCAGCAACTTTGGCCTTTTCCTTCATTACAAATTTCAGATAGGTTTTCTTGGGACTCAGTATCTAGTTTTTCATTCTTTAGGAAAAAAGGAAAAAAAAAACTTTAATTGAAATTCCCATTGCTTTTTATTACAAATCAATATGTATCTGCAAGGATGAGATATGTCCTACACTAGATATTTAAGTAGTTTATTTGATGCATGACATTACATGGACCTAGTTTTCTTCCCATGAAGTAATTTACATTTCCATGCCAAATACATAGCTGCTTTCTTTAAACTGTAAATTAGCACTTCAGAGTACACTTTTTAAATTAAATAAGGTAAATGTATTAGAAATTGTGCTAGTATTCTAAATAACAATTAGCACAGTTTTTTTTTTTTTTTTTCTGAGTTGAATAATTAGCACAGTCAGATGCTAAAAACTTCTTGCGATAAGATACTACATCTATTCATAATCTTCATGGTATTAAATGTGTTCTATACTGCAGTGAAGTGAGTGGAGACAGGGAAGTGCAACGGACAATGTTGGAATTACTTAATCAGCTTGATGGTTTTAGCAGCGATGACCGAATAAAGGTCAGGAGATATTCTCTCTCTCTCTCTCTCTCTCTTTTTCATTTTGTACTATAAAATTTTCCTACATGTTTAAAGTTTGAGAATGAAAAATATGGCTTGGATTGTTCTTTGACATTAAATATAGCTTATAATTTATGGACTTCCATTTTCTATTCATCACTCTTGCATATATAATTATGTTCTTCTTTTGTCTTTTAGCATTTAGACAATGTTTTTTGAGGCTTCTGAACCTTTTTGGTCAATTGTTAGGCAAAAGTGCACCCAAACCCTTAGCTTCACCCCTCCACTGTTCCAGTTGTGGACATGCTACAATTGTAGACCCACGTGTTCCTTCATGCTTTGTCTATATACAATTCATTGCTCCCAATAAAGGTGGATTTCTAAATAAATATATTGTTCATATTATCATCCATGGTCAATCTCAAAATAGCTTTCACCAATAGTGCAAGAAGAAATGGTGAAGTGACTTTCTCAGAACAATTTGTGAAGCATGAGTGGCTAGAAAACATTTGCTATATGGCTTGAAATGTTGTAAGATAATAAAGATGGACTTGTATGGTAGTTGAAATAGACATTACATTTTGGTAACTATATTGTCAAAGACACGACGGTGGGCTATGGCATGATGGTAAGGTTTCTTCATTGTAACTTAGGTATCACAGTTTCGAATTATGGAGACAGCCCTCTCCACATGTGGAGATAGGATTGCGTACATCTAATTCTCCCTATAACTTGGAGTGGCAGAGCCTTGTGCACTGGGATGTGCTTTTTCATATTGTAAAATGCGCATTATAGATAGATTTGGAGTGGATGACCTTAACTTTTATAACTTAATTTTGATCAAGGGTCTTGCTAGAAAATGTTGGAGCTAGAGACTGTTGTTGTAAAAATGGGGCTGAAAGCATAAAAAAGCCCATGCAGGCAGGAGGGATTTTTGGAGCTGCTGAAGCACTCCGAACAAGATATTTAGGCCAAGTCAGATTATGACTGGATAAGATGCTTATACTAACTGAGATAAAGTAAAACAATAGCAGGAGGATTGTTGCAGGCATGTATTTAGTCCCACATGTGATCTTGGATATTTAAATAGGGTCAAGGACTCCAATTAATAAATTCTAGCTAGTTTTTTTGGGTGAGGTCTTCGGTCATTACAAAAAGGATCCAGAGTATGATATAATACCGTATTAGATACATGGATGCACAATATAAAGTGGAACTGAAAAATGGTAAGAAGAAAAGTTAAGAGGAGAAATTGGAGGAAAAGAAAGGAAAAATGTATGCAATAAAAATGGTTTTGAAGCATAAAGAAGCCCATGCAGGTAGGAGAGATTTTTAGAGCTGGTCAAGCACTTGCCCTCCTGGTAAGATATTTTGGCTACGAGTCAGATATGATTGGATATGATGCCTTTGGTAATCTAGATAAAGTAAAACAATAGGATGAAGGGTATGCTATGGTTACCTTATAGATATATGGATGCACAATGCTGAATTGGAAATAGAAATAATATACATATACATACACACACACACACACACACACACATACATGTATATACACGTGTGCACGTGTATATACATGTATACATCTATACATGTATACATCTATATATATCTATATATATATGTATGTATGTATGTATATACGGTAAACTAGTGAAAAATCCTTGGTACTAGTTTCAAATTAAAAGCAGCTCTCCAGTTGAGTTTCAAGTAAAAGTAGCTTCCCATTTCAAACATAAATTAAAAGTAGCTCTCCATTTGGCATGAAATGATCGAATTGCCCCTGCAGTTATAAAGCAGTACTAAAACAATATTGGTTTGTTGTAAAATAGTACTGTTGTATTGTAATGTAATATTGCCTTGTTATAAAACAATACTACCTTATTGTAATATAATGTTGCTTTATTGTAAAGGAATACTGTCTTATTGTAATGTAATACTGTCTTATTGAAAAGTAATACTGTCTTGTTATAAAACAATACTGTCTTATTGTAAAGGAATACTCCTTTATTGTAATTATAATATTGCCATATTGGAAAGTAATATTGTCTTGTTATAAAATAGTACTATCTTATTATAATGAATACTGCCTTGTTATAAAGGAATACTACCTTGTTGTAATGTAATACTGTCTTATTATAAAGTAATACTGCCTTGTTGTAAAATAGTATTGTCTTATTATAATGTAATGCTGCCTTATTGTGAAGGAATATTGTCTTATTGTAATGTAATACTGCTTTATTAGAAAGTAATATTGCTTTGTTGTAAAATTTATTGTAAAAGAATACTGCCTTATTGGAAAGTAATACTGCCTTGTTATAAAACAATAATGCCTTGTTTTAGTGTTGCTTTATAACTGCAAGGGCAATTCGGTCTTTTCATGTCATTTGGGGAGCTGCTTTTAATTTATGTTTGGAATGGGGAGCTACTTTTAAGTTAAAACTCAATATGGGAGTTTTCACTAGTTTACCCTATGTATATACATATATGTATACATATATCTTTATATATATACATATATCTTTATATACATACATATATACTTATATGTAATAACATATATAAAGATATATATATATGTGTGTGTACGTACGTACGTACATACCTACGTACGTACATACATATAATACATATATGTATATATATATGTATGTATATGTATATGTATATGTATATGTATGTATATGAATGTGTGTATATGTATATGTATGTGTGTACGTGTATATGTATATGCACACACACACACATGTATGTATGTATGTATATGTATATATGTATGTATGTATGTAGACACATACATACATATATATGTATGTACATATATCTACATACATACATATATATATATATATACACGTATACACATACATATACATACGTACACATTCATATATATATATATATATATATATATATATATAGACACACACACATACATATATATGTATGTACATATATCTACATACATACATACACACATAAATATATATAGGTAGACTGGGCTCCGGTCGATCGGAGTCTAGCCTACATCTGATCGGATTTTCGATCGTTCGATTAGTGTGCATCTTCAAGCGTGCCTGAAAAGGTGCGTCGGCTGAAAAAAAAAATTCAGGCGCGCGAGTTAAAAAAAAACAGGCTCACCTGAGCCAGAAAAAAAAATTCAGAAAAAGAAAAGGCCTGCTGCTTGAAAAAAAATCAGAATTTTTATTTTATTTTATTATTTTATTTTTTTAGGTGCTTTTTTTTAAAATTTTTTTTTAGCCCGGAAGGTGCCTTCCGTGCTGAAAAAAAAAAAAACTGAAGGCCTGAAATTTTTATTTTAAATTTTTTTTCAGGCACCTTTGCCCAAAAAATTAAAAAAAATTCTTAAAAAAAAGAGAAAGAAGGCAAGCCTTCTTTCTTAAAGAAGGTGCCTTCTTTTTTTTTTTTTTAATTTAAAAAAAAGAAATCTTTTTTTTCTGAAATTTTTTTCAGAATTTTTTTTAGTTTTTTTTCAGGTTCAGATTTTTTTTCTAAATTTTTTTTCAGTTTTTTCAGATTCAAATTTTTTTTCTGAATTTTTTTTTTCAGGAGCGCGCTTTTTTTAACCAATGCGCCTTTTCAGGCGTGTGCTCGAAGATGCGCGCTGATCAAACGGTCGAGAATCCGACCAGATATAGGCTGGGCTCCGGTTGACCAGAGGCCAGTCTACCTCTATATATATACACACACATACGTATACGTACGTACACACATTCATATATATATATATACACACATGTACACACATACATATACATACGTACACACATTCATATGTACATACATATATGCATACATACATACATATAGACATACATACGTACGTGTCTGTGTGTTTGGGGTGGGGGGGGGACTCAATCTAATCTCACTGAATTTTGAAATAAAAGAAAGAAAGGTAGGCTACATGATAAGCATTGTTTACATCTTATTCCAGTGTCATGTTGGTTTCTAAAGAGAGAAGGAAAACACATTCATTACAATACTAAATTACATCTTAGGGTATCAAGTACCTAGAGTTCATCGTTTTCAGTGCATATTTCATCCCTTTTAACGCGAAATCTTTTTCCATCTCTCTATTTATATGATGGATATTGTTTTGGCATGTTGCATGAAGCAAGAAGTTTATGAAAACCATGAAGGCTCGAATTGCTATGTTTGTATAAATCCTGGCAGTAAAGACTGCACAAGCAAATGCTATGTGGATATGAATGTTGGGCAATCATGACTGCACAAGCACATAGACATTGTTGAGGTGGAAATGCTGGGATTTTGTAGTGAAAATTTTTAGGACAAGTTGTGATGATCTTTTGTTTCTAGGGAGTCAGTTCACAAGGTCGGCATAGTATGAATTACACTATCAAGGTAGATGTCATAAATCAGCAAAAAAAATGAATGAACATATTTGAGGGAGCTAACTAAGTTGCTTGAATGGTGGAAAAAGTGATACAGAATCAATACTGCATGCTCATATACAATAAAAACTTGGAGAATTTTTCTCTGTTTTTTTGTTTTTAGCAGGATGGTCCAATGCTTTTCATGGACTGTGGACATCATATAAGGAAACTGAGACAAAAAAACTTGCAATGAGGGATTTAAAAAAGATCACCTTTTCCTGAATTATAGCCTATGATAAGAGAGCTGAGAAAAATTCCATAAATTAGGCTTACAGGATAGCAAATTGGGTTGCCTAATCAGAAGATTTGCATCACCACCTACTATTTTTCTTCTGTTAATTTTTTATGTGATCTTCCCTCAAGTTGTTTTTTTTCTCCAATCAACTGTTGCATAAGCTTTTTCACTGCCCCAGTCATGACCACTTCTCTGATTGTAAAAACCTGCTCTTGGTTTGAGAACTTTTATGCTATCCATGGCTACTTCCTACCTTTTCAGTAGATGACAGACAAAGAAATCTAATTCTAGCATTTATAATAGTGCAAAAGGAACCTTGTACTTCTATGTATCTTGTTCAAAATTATTTGGTAGGGTGATAGCTACTAATAAACCTATTGAAGGGATATGCAATTGGTAATGGAATGTGTGCATAAACAGGAAGCCAGTTTCTTTGGCTGCACCCGATGTTCTGGTTTTGTATGGCCAGTTTTATGCTGCAACGTACTTCAGATTCTTTCTGCTTGACTTAGGAATCTGCAAATAGGTAAGCCCCATTGTATGATGGGTCATGTTCATTTTGTCACCCTGTGCCCTAGACCCTTGAAAGAAGTTAAGTTTCATGTTGCTAATCATTATTGGATCTACTAATAAACAGTTCATGAAAGGATGTGCAAATGAGACGTGCATGGAGCGGAAGCTGGTGTTCTATGCCATGCCCCATGCAAATACTGAATGAGATCTGTGCATGTACGCCTTATTTTATCCAATGTGTCCCAGACCCTTGAGGCAACTCTAAGTTTGCTGATGCTAATCATTAGGTTTGGAATAGACTATGTGTCAGTGCTCACTGTAAGGCTTCATACTTGGTTTAGATCTATGAAGTTCTTGTGGACTGGCAAATATGTGGTATCATTAAACAATTAGTTCTATTTTATTGTCTTGACAATATTGATTTTGATTTACAGGTCATAGCAGCAACAAATCGTGCTGACATTCTTGATCCTGCTCTTATGCGCTCTGGCCGTTTAGATCGCAAAATTGAGTTCCCTCATCCATCTGAAGAAGCAAGAGCTCGGATATTGCAGGTGACCATAACTGCCATGCTCCCTCTGTATGCATGTCTGTTAAATGCATGCTCCACTAGAAACTAAGCTCTTCTTTTTTTTTTTTTTTTGGGTCATGGAAATTTAGATCCACTCAAGGAAAATGAACGTACACCCTGATGTAAACTTCGAAGAGCTGGCACGGTCAACAGATGATTTCAACGGGGCACAGCTGAAGGCAGTTTGTGTAGAAGCTGGCATGCTTGCTTTGCGTCGAGATGCAACCGAGGTTCTAATCTCTTCCTTGGTTCATACTATATTGCTTCAGTAATTCCCTTTTTTTTGTGCAAAACTTATTATGGTGCGGGTTTGGAATTAGAATGCATAAATTTCAGGCATGGCTAATTATTGAACTCTAGTTCCATAATGAAATGGTGGGCGGTTCTCTACCATTGCACATTAGATTTCCTGTTTTCACCTGCAGTGTTTACTAACTTTTGCTAAGATGTCCTGTCACATCTTGTTGTTATGTGCCTGCACGATTACTAGCATGGGCCCAGAATATTTGGTTTGATTTTTTTTTAGATGCATTACATTTGTCGCAAAGACAAAAAGTTCAACTTTCTTGCATTTAGCAAGTCATTTTACTCATGCATGCATGCATAGAATGGTGAATAAACATCATGCTTTGGTCAGGAATCTTGAAGAAATTTCTCCTGTCTCAATGTTACTTTCGATCATGGATATCTTATGCGATAGAGTCATGCTTTCAAGTGCCAGCCTCTGACAGGCACATACCATGCCGGGTTAGTACTGGCAGCTGCTGTTGGTGGGCATGGCATGTTGTATTTGTTTTTAAATATTCTTAAACAAAAGGTTATTTATTTATTTATCTATTTGTTCAGCGAGGAACACCACATGTAGTGGCACCATGCCATGTTTGCCGGTTCCATTTGCCTGATTACCTGCAGTTCAATGCATGATTACATTAAATATTGTTGAATTTAATGCATGTTTAAGGAATCAAATACACCGATACTCCATTTAGGAGAGGCCACTACGACCCATGTTCACGACACCCAAATAATGTCTTTTTTCATGTTGTCACTGTTGTAATTAAAACAACAATTAGTTTATTTTATTATTATTATTTTTTCAATATTCAGGTGACGCATGAAGATTTCAATGAAGGGATTATCCAAGTCCAGGCCAAGAAGAAATCCAGTTTAAATTATTATGCTTAATACTTTGTGTGGGCTTCCTTGTACTGATGTAGATGAATGGAAGCTATACGCTGAAATGTTTATTTTCTAGCATTGCTCCAAGTCTTTGTTTAGAATACTTTTTATCATGAAGCATCGTGAAAATATCGAGATGCATCATCAAATGTTGTCTTGCTTTGTGCTTTCTTGGTGCCCTAAGTTATCAGGTTTGGGCTGACACACACTAAGAACATTGCTTTGTTTGGTACATAGATTGTAGTTCCAGTCAGTGGGACCACCCTGCATCCAGAAATGCTTATCGATGCATGAACTGAATTTCCGTCAATCTTCCGGTATATATAAATTGACTTGGATTTCGTTTGGTTTGGTGTGCTGTATACCTCCTGAGAACAATTTATCCTCTGGTCTCTGTGCAAGGGGAGTGGAATACTTCTGTCCAGGTTGATTCGTTTTGGAGTTACGAGCATAAGTGACAACTGAAGCAGGAAATCACAGATGAATGCATAACTTAATGGGAATCAGGGAACAAGCAATTGGCGTTTATCTATTAGTTTTGCTTTGCGATCTCTTGGTTAGCTTGACATTTTTCTTATAGAACTTTCCTTTCCTCCAGCAGGAACTGAAACAGTTGGTTGTGACATTAGAGCGTCTCTCAGCAATTATCTCCTGGCCTCTAATGAATGCAGCGGCAGGGGAAAGATGCCTGCTGTATCTGATAACGTTTAGGCGGCAAGGACTCGTTTGCTGGTCGAGTGAACTTTGATGAAGTGCGTACTCTAAAAGCTAGCTGACGGGATATCATGGAAGGGAACGCACGCATGTGGAGACAGTGAATTGGTGGGAAGGGCGTCTTTGGATCATCTCTTGGAGAGTCAACAGATGCCGACTATTTGGTGGCTGGACTAATTTGCCCTTCGTCGCGGCAATGTTATGTTTTTTTTTATTTTTTTCCCCTAAATTCGCCGTACATATCCTTTACTTTAGGTGTCCATCTAAACATTTCATCGGGGAATCTGCGGCTGGTACGTGCGGCGCTTTACAAAACGTGACTACACTCCTCTTGTTGGTCGGATGTCATTGCCAATCAGATATAAGTTATGTGCACCTTCGAGTCGTTAGCAATGGTTCACAGCATTTGAAAAAAGTATCATTGCCAAATGTCGGTGATGCTTTGCGAGCAATAGCATTTCCTCTTTGTTGTATATCACCAAGGTCAGCCATTGCCAAAATAGTTAGTTTAGATAAATCTTTTAAAAAATGTTTTACAGCACTCTACAGAAACAATGACATTACTAATTTAATAGTTGACATCATTCTTTCGACTCCTGAAACAAAATAGATAATATCATATACAGTTCAGAAAAAGATTTTGACAAGGATGCTTTAAAAAAAATTACATGTTATCTGCAGTGACAAGAACACCGACCAGCAACGACTCTTATATTATTAGGAGGCACCATCATGGCTTCCATCACCAGATTCTGAAGATTTCCAGTTGAAGGAAATGAGTATAAAAGAAGAGAAATAAAAAGGATCTGCAGCATTTAGTCGAAAAAGTGCAAAAACGACGTACCATGTAAGGCTGCCGAGTTATCTTCTTTGCAAACTCCATGTGGTGAGCCATGATCAGACAAAAGCATCTCACCGTGCTTTGATAGCCTTAAAATTTTGGGAGTCATGCCAAAAGATAATCTGTTAACAGTCGTCTGCAATAAATATGGTAACATCCAGAGCTTTGAAAACTGGTCCCTTCCGATGCTTCTTGCAAAAAAAAAAGAAAAAGAAAAGGAAAAAAAAAAAGAAGAGGTGTCTGCAATATCATCAATACAAAATTCTTTAATTAATAAAAGTGATTTTATGCATACCTTAAGCATCTAACAAACCCATGAGACAATTATCAACATCCAAGCCAGCAGATAGCCTCAAGCTAATATAGTGGTGTCTGTTGTTCTAGGCATCTGGTTTTTTGATGGTTCAATCAAAATCTAGGATGCAGGAAGATCGAAACAAAATAATTTTATAACCTCAAGGAAACATAATGAGACTCAGAGGTTTTGAAAGGGTGATGTTTACTCTAACATACAAAATCAGAAATTTGCATGTTTGCATCCTCTAAGTTCTTCTTCACCATCAAAATTACATCAAGCAGTCAAGATAAATTTAATATTCAGAGTCAGAGAGTTGAAATGTTTATATGGAAAAATATAAATATTAAACATGCCTGAGTTTACTGAGAGCTGAAGGCTGCCAACATGATCAAGTGAAGCATCCATATTCCTACGATCAACTTGATTTCGAGGCAAATAACTGTCTTTATCATACCATTTGATAAGGAAAGAGAAAAAGATTAAATCACTGTAATTCTGACCTGTGTGTGAAATTCCTTGGGTATTAAAATAGACTTTGGTTATGATAACACTCTAATAATATTACAAGTTGCAACTCAAAAACTTTGCATTTCTCATTTCTTATCACTGACATGTTTGGCACATTTTCCTGGAAAAATGTATGTTGTTCCTTACTTAAGTATGAGCGAAGCAATCGCAAATGATGAAGCGAGTTTTCAGTCTCTGCCGAACACATAGCTTGAACTGCAGCAAGTCGACATTTTTTCCATCAAGCACGAATCTTTTGCTTATATTAGCTAAAGTACTAACAGAAACAGGGCAGGAGAAAAAGAAGTCTTGTAAATCTCATCAAGAGTTAGCAGTAAGAAAAAGATGCAACAAAAAACCGAGTGACATGTGGCTTTGGAATGCACTTTTTTAGTGTTTAAGTTGCACTTGTCATTAGCTTACTAGCTAGAATCTACTAAGGTGTTTCACCCACAATAAAATTTCTCTCGGGTCACGTTTACATTCTTGTACCCTACCTGCTTACCAAAACTTCCACCAAGACTCAAATTTGCTACCTCTTATTGCATATCAGAATCAATCTCTGCATCGATGTGCAGTTCACCATTATAACATCTTTAAACTATCAACAGTATATTTCTTTGAAAAGAAGCAAATGAGCAATTTTCATTTTCATTTTTTTTTTTTATGGTGTACTTAAATATAGTTTAATAATCTCGCATCCTTGGAACTTATCATATATAGTGTAAATTATCTATAAGTCTGATTTAGGTGAGTAAGGTTATAAGCAAAAAAAGGTAGATCTACGAGCTATACATTTTTAATGCGAATGAATGGGGTGGATGAAATGGAGAGATGCTTGTGAGAATTACTCAATCACAACATGGGCAAGTTGAAAGACCGGAAAAAAAAAAAAAAGAGGTCCAGATTACCTGTAAAGCCTGCAATCTAGTGTGGGTCAGATTGTTGGACAATGACGATCATGAAGATCAAAAACATGAGAATATAGGAGGGAGTACATATGATGAAGGCTTAAGATTATATATATTTTTCATTATGAGCTAGTATAATTCTATCAATCAACAGATGCATGGTTGTCATCTTGCCAAATGAAGCTGCTGTTTGGTTAAATCTACACATAACTGATCAGGGTCCAACCATCCAGGTCAGCCACGATAATCCAAATCCACTGGACGGTCTTTGTATGCTTTTGCGGCTCATAACTGGATCTGGGGTTGCAAATAAGTTTCTGAAAGTTGGGGAAATAGAAGTGACTGCTAGAAAGAAAATACTATATTTACCAGATGGTACTTTAGAAGAGGAAAGAAAGACACTAAGAAGGTAGATGAAGTGGCAAAGTGTCACTTTATCAACAAATTACACCATGTTGCTGCTTTCCTCCGGTGGAATGGTCGGCTAGAAACCAAGGATTGGTAGGAACCTACAAAAGAAAGTCTTCTTGCTGGAAGTTATCTGGCGGAGGATTCTCCGATGATTAAGTCAACCGGAGAAAGAGAACAGCTCTAGAAAGTCAAAGACAAGAGCGAGAGCTTATAATAAGAAAAACTTACTTGGTCCTCCTTATGTTACCGGTATTTATAGGATAGAAAGGAGCCGTTACTGTGTAACTCTTGTCCCTAAATATTCGGGACGTGGGAGTTATGGCTTTTAATAGGCGATTACCTTATTGATTGCTGTTAAAGACTGAATAATGGGCTGCACGTGGGCGAGTATTGCGCGTCGAGTTTATAAGTAGTTAATAGTCCTGTTGAATAACCGTCACTCGACCCCTATTTTTTCGGGATCAAAATAGTCGGTTAAACATCTAGGAAGTCGTCAATCTTAAATATTATTAAAGATTGTTGGTTGCATGTTGATCTTAGTCTGCTCAACTTAGTCGTTTGAACTTGGTCGGCGGAACATAGTCAGCTCAACTTAGTCGACTGAACTTGGTCAGTAGAACATAGTCGGCTCAGCGACGAGGATCTGCTGCAACACTTACCCCCCAACTCCTGAGTCCGATTATGTAACTTTTAATCGGACGAGAGGAGTTAATTATCGTATGGATCCGAGTTGCTTTTTTCTAATAATCTTTACTTATTATTGTTTTGAAAGCTGTGCCAACTGTTCCATTATTTTATAGAACGAGTTGCCGAATTTGGAGCACAGTCGTAGATTATTTCGTCGAATCAAAATATAGTTGCTTAGAGAAAGTTTCTCTGATTTATTTCAGACCAATCGATCCTTAGTCAATCGGGAGCAAGTCGACTAACTACTTTTTTGTCTGCTTTGGCCTGCATGCAAATTGTAGCTTATATGCTTGCGGCCCTTAGGCCATAGCTGGTATGCTTGCAATTGCTGGATCTTTCGGTTCATTTTGCTTTTTTGTTAATCGATTGTCAACCGAATAACGTTTCGTCGGGTACTAGCTGATAGAGCAATCATTTGGTCGGGTGTCAAGCGACCAAGTTGCGGATCGGTGAACATTTTTAAACGTTTTACACTAAGATCTTTGGTTCGGTGAACACCTTTAGGTATTTTGCACCGAGATCTTTCAATCCGACTATCAGAGTTTTGTATTCAGTTTGAAGCTTTGAAACCAGACTGGAGAGCATACTCGGTTACCATCCCGTCAATGTTGCTCATTGACGTTTGGAGGAGCTTTCCAAGTCGTTTGCCCTTTCGATGGACTCTTTGATATTTAAGTTAGTCGGAGAAAAGCAACAATCAAAGATGGAGTGGACTTAGTTGGCCTCTAGATAACGTGAACTTGCTTAGCCTCCAGATGAAGTAGAGTTAGTCGGCCTTATGGTGAGGTAGAACTTATTCGGCCTTCTGATAAGAACGAACTTATTCGGTCTTCTGGTGAGGAGGAAGTTACTCGGCCTTCTGATCAGAACGAACTTCTGGTGAGGACGAACTTACTTGGCCTTCTCGACATTCTCGATCTTTTTAAGTATTTTTAGCTTTTTTGGCCTTTTGATGACCTACTTTCTGAAGTCAGCTTTTTGATGTCCTCAGCCTTTTTATGACTACTACTTTGAGGAGCATGTTGGACAGGAGGCTCTTCATGGCTAGAAGAGCGCCTGGCGGAACTAGCGGATGCATTTTGGGCTTTCGTTTATGCCATGGTTCTTCCTTATGAGGGATTTAGAGCTTATATCCCCTACCTGGCGTGCCAAACTGTTGCTGCTTTCCTCTAATGGAGTGGTCGGCTAGAAACTAAGGATTGCGCCGGTGCGACGGATGGCAGAAAATCTAGAAAAGAAAGTCTTCTTATCAGAAGTTGTATGGCGGGGGATCCTTCGATGATTAAGTCAGCCGGAGAAAAAGAACAACTCTAGGAAGCCAAAGACAAAAGCGAGAGCTTATGATAAGAAAAGCTTACTTCGTCCTCCTTATGTTACCGGTATTTATAGGGTAGAAAGGAGCCGTTACTGTGTACTTATCCCTGAATGTTCGGGACGTGAGAGTTATGGCTTTTAGTAGGCGGTTACTTTATTGATTGCCATTAAAGGCTGAATAATAAGCCGCACGTGGGTGAGTATTGTGCGCTGAGTTTATGAGTAGTTAATAGCCCTGTTGAATAATCATTGCTCGATCCCTATTTTTTCGAGATCAAGATAGTCGATTAAACACCGAGGAAGTCGTCAATCCCAAATAGTATTCAAAATTGTTGGTTGCATGTTGATCTTAGTCTGCTCAATTTAGTCGGTTGAACTTAGTTGGCTGAACTTGAGCAGCTTAACTTGGTCGACGGAATATAGTCGGCTCAACTTAATCGGCTGAACTTGATCGATGGAACATAGTCGGCTCAGCAACGAGGATCTGCCCCACCATACCTCAATGTAAGGTAAGAAACACCTGGATTTATATATCAAATATAGGTGGACAAGACGAGTAGATTAAATTCCTAAAGACTTTATACCTAAAGACTTTGAAATGAATGAAATTTCCATCTTTGCAAAATCGTTTATGCTAAATAGATAGCGTATCATGGTGATCTTTGTAAATGAAGTACAATGCAATTGCTTGCCCCTGCATTTTGAACTTTTAGAAATTAGAATCTGCTAGTGTAAATGTATTATCATCCTTTTGTCGGAATAAAGGAAATAACTCAAAGAAAGAATGCTACATCGAACAGATGGTAGACTACATGCATGAGGCCATCAATGTAAGTACATGCAAGACACCTCATCCTCAAACTAAAAGATATTGAATACCCACGAACAGGTTTGTGTGTCAACAAGCCAAGCAAATAAATTTACTTCTACAACATTAGAAATTTGAAACAATAGTGGAGGGAAAACTGCCGATTTTGGATTCCTACATTTAAGTTGATCTCAAAAGGATCCTTCGAATAAGAGTCCCTTTGAAAAGGAAAGAGAGGTTAAATCAAGAATAAAACTATTGTTTTATAATCAAATTTCCTAGTGATGAAAAAGAAGCAGCATGCCGATTAAATTTCGGGGAACAAGAAGCATAGACTTAGACATACAAACATCAGTAAATATTATATTTTTTTAAATCTCAAAAAATGATGCTTTGTGACTACCAATGAAAGCATGGATACAAGGAACGACTTGAGGTTGCGTTTGGTAGCTAGCAATCTATTTAGATTACTGATAATTTAAAAGGGCTCCATCAGATTATCATGTTTGGTATATTTTTTAGGTTGGTAATTCAGATTACTTCATGAGAGATAATCTAGATTACCAATAGGATGGATGGGTTATTCAGATTATCAAATATTTGGTAGTCTGATAATGATAAGTTTGGACGAAAATATCCTCATTAAAAAATATATATTATATTATATTATATTATGATAATATTATATTATAATATTATGATAATATTATTATAATATAATATTATATATTATAATATATATATTATAAATATAAATATATATTAGAATATAATATATTATATATAATATATATTATAATATATAAGATATAATATATATAATATAATAATAATATTATTATATAATAATATTATATAATATGATATTATGTTATATTATAATAATATTATTTTAATAATAATATATTATAATAATTATTAGGAATAAATTTTGCTTCTGTCGAAGTTCAGTCTGATGCTTAGTCTAATGTAACTGGCAATCATAGAACTGCTTCGATCGAAAATTCTCACCCCACCAGTCAAATCCCAACCGACCCCCTCCAGAGGCCGAACCCTAGTCGAACTTCTTCAGTAGTCGAACTCCTCCAGTGGTCGAACCCCAGCCGAACTTCTTCCGGATCTCTCCTTCAGTCAAGTTCCTCTAGGAGCTGAACTCCTTCCGGACTCATCCTTCAGTCGAATTTCTACAGAAATCGAACTCCTTCTGGATCTTTCATCCAGTCAAATTTCTTCAGGAGCTAAACTCCTTTCGGATCTCTCCTTCAGTCGGATCCCTCTAGCAGCCGAACTTCTTCTGGATCTCTTCTTCAGTCGGATACTTCAGGAGTCAAACTCTTTCCGAATCTCTCCTTCAGTCAGGCCCCTCCAACGGTCGAACTTCTTTCAAATTTCTTCTTCAATTGGATTCCTACAGGAGCCGAACTCTTTTCGAATCTCTCCATCAGTCGGACCCCTCCAGCGATCGAACTCCTTTCGGACTTCTCCTTCGGTCGAACTTCTCCACCAGTCGAACTCTTCCTGGACTTCACCATCAGTCAAACTCTATCCGAATTTCTTCAGTGGATTATTTTTATATTTCAACTAACATTTTTTCTGGATAATTTTCTCTAACCGTATTTTCTTTAGGAGTCTGAACTCCTCTAAAATTGATATATGTCAAAGCTCTTCACCAACCAATGCCTGCTTCCTTCGAACTTCGACTATTAAATCTCAACGAACGACCACATCATGGCAACGGATACCTCTCTCCGTGACAGACTCCACCAGACCTCGAGCGGCTCGCTACCAGATGGCTACAGCTGTCACTATCAGTCTGCTACAGACGACGCTACAGATGGTGCCTCCCTCCATGACAGACTCCACGAGATCTCGAGCAGCCCACTACCAGACAGCTATAGCTGTCACTATCAATCTGCTACAAGCTCCATCTATAAAAAGAAATCCTCCAGATATATTTTCTCTAAACTCTCTTCTTTTCGAAACTCTGTCGAGCTCTCTCCTGAGCACTCCATTTCTGTTGATCAGAAGAGCTAACTTGATCGTCGGAGGGTGTTGCCAGAGCCACCATCACCGACTTCGGATGGAACTTTATTTTGCAAGTCACCGACGGCGACCTTCTCTTCCTCAACTCCAGCTCCGATCCGACGTCAACCAGATTCTATAACAATAGAATTGGCGCTAGAGGAAGGATCCTCTATTTTTGAGGTATTCTTATTCTTAAAGGAGTGCTCAACCGATCCTTTGGATCTTCTTCTCCAAGGTCCATCTCCATCATTTTCCTTAATTCTAAGAAATGCCTCTAAAGAAGGCAACTATCCAGAGATCTACTGCTTCTACTATCAGGTCTGAGCCAGATCTATCTGTTCCTGCTCCATCATCGGCACTTCAACCCCCACCTCCACCGTCGGCCATGATAGATTCGGAGTAGTTCAACCTACTGAGACAACGGGTTCAGGGCCTCACCGAAATGGTGCAGGCCATGCGACAACCCTCGGTGGCAGTTTCATCAGAAAACCCACCATCGAGATGTCAGAAATCGATCCCAAGGAGAAGCACTTGAGCTAGCATACCCATCGCCCCTAAAAAGGAGAAATAGAAAGTAGAGGATTCGTGTTCGAATCATGATTCTCTTCTAGAAGAGATCTTCTCCATCTACAGTCGGAAGCCATCCAAGATCTGCGACCGAGACGACGTCCCCGATTGTAAATTATGAAAGATGGGCCGACGGATTGAGAAACTCCGTCACGTCGCCCTAGTTCACTATGACGATGTCTACACCGATCTCTCTTTCTCTCCCCAAATTATGTAAGAGTCCATTCTGCCGAACTTCAAGCTCCCTCAATTTGAAAGCTACGATAGAACTTCTGATCCGGTCGATCATCTAGAGGCCTTCCGAACCATGATGTTGCTTCATGGCATACTAGACTCCATCTTATGCCAAGCTTTTCCATCCATCCTCAAGGAAGCCACTAGAAATTGGTACTCGGCACTTAAGTCGGATACCATCTTTTTCTTTGATCAGATGAGCCATCAGTTTGTGGCTCACTTCATCAGTAGCCGATATCTGCGTTGAGGTTCGGATTTTCTAATTAATATCAAGCAAAAGGAGAGAGAATCCATTCAAACTTATGTCATCTAATTTAATGTTGCTGCATTGGAGGTCTGAAATCTGGATCAGTCTGTTGCAATGGCTGCACTCAAGGGCGGCCTTCAGAAGAACGATTTACTGTTCTTTCTGAAGAAGTATTCCAGAAATTTTGCCGATCTGCTAGCTCGGGCTGAGGGATATGCCCGTGCGGAAGAAGCCTTCAAATTGAAGGATGAAGAAGCCGCAGGAGAGTGGTGGACGAACGAGTCTAATAGACCCATCGCTGATGGAGGGCCGAATGAAGTTCGGCCGTGCTCACGAACTCCCCCCAAGCGCAAGCGAGCTCGAACTCCTTCTCGAGCTCGTCATCAAAGAAGCCCCGATAGAAGGGCATGAAGAAGTTCTGCCTCCGGAAGGTTCCACAACTATGCCCTCTTAATGCTCCTAAAATTTAAGTTCTGATAGAAATTAAGAATCAGCTACCAAGA
The DNA here is from genome assembly GCA_006176705.1 of Cocos nucifera. NCBI lineage: Eukaryota > Viridiplantae > Streptophyta > Magnoliopsida > Arecales > Arecaceae > Cocos > Cocos nucifera. Next base: position 490,106 of record QRFJ01000813.1, on the reverse strand, counting down.
CTAGAAGAATTATGATCTCCCCCAAATAAGTGCAATCAAAGCAAGTACTGCCTCAACCATCATGACCACGGCCATGATACTGAAGAATGCATTCAATTCCGAGATAAAATCGATGAGCTCATCAGAAAAGATCAGTTGGGTCGATTCCTCAGATGCCAGTCTAAAGTAAGAGAAGATCGGGGCGCTGCTATAACCAGAATCATCAATAAAGGAGGAACAACAAGAAGATCGACCGTCTCTCGACATCATCAATACTACCTCTAGGGGATTTAGTGCTTTGGCGAGCCACCATCTCTCCACCTCAAAGTCAGAGGAAGTTCGCCCTAAATTGGAAAGACTAGTATGAAATAGAGGAGATCGTCCAGCACAAAACTTATCGCCCGCAGAAGCTCGGAGGAACAACGCTCCCACTATCTTGAAATTCAGAAAATCTGAGGATGTACTACTAGTAAATTTTTTTTAATAAAACTCCTCCATTTCAATATTTTTGTTTCTTAGTGCAAAAACTATGTGGTGACAGGGAAGAAGCAATCAATAGTGGCCATGTTAAGAATAGGAGGAGAACCTCATCCTAATATGAGCAAGTTGGAGGCCTTTAACCTCGGTTGGAGATAAGATTTTTCTCGAGCTTCAACGTCAAGGTCAACAGAAGATAAGATCTCCTTCAACCTCGGCTGGAGATAAGATCTTCTCCGAGCTTCAACGTCAACGTCAATGGGAGATAAGATCTTCTTCAACCTCGATTAGAGATAAGATCTCTCCCGAGCTTCTACGTCAATAGGAGATAAGATCTCCTTCAACCTCGGTTGGAGATAAGATCTCTCTCGAGTCTCAACGTCAATGTCAACAGGAGATAAGATCTTCTTCAATCTCGATTGGAGATAAGATCTCTCTCGAGCTTCAACGTCAACATCAATAGGAGATAAGATTTTCTTCAACCTCGTCTGGAGATAAGATCTCCCCCGAGCTTCAACGTCAACATCAACAAGAGATAAGATCTCCTTCAACCTCGACTGGAGATAAGATCTCTTCCGAGCTTCTACGTCAATAGGAGATAAGATCTTTTTTCAACCTCGGCTGGAGATAAAATCCTCCCTAAGCTTTTACATCAATAAAAGATAAGATCTCCTTCAACCTCGGCTGGAGATAAGATCTCTCCCGAGGTTCAACGTCAACGTCAACAGGAGATAAGATCTCCTTCAATCTCAGGTGGGAGATAAGATCTCTTCCGAGCTTCTACGTCAACAAGAGATAAGATCTTTTTCAACCTCGGTTGGAGATGGAGATAAGATCTCTCCCGAGCTTCAATGTCAATAGGAGATAAGATCTCCTTCAACCTGGGTTGGAGATAAGATCTCCCCCGAGCCTCAATGTTAACGTCAACAGGAGATAAGATCTTCTTCAACCTCGACTGGAGATAAGATCTCTTCCGAGCTTCTACGTCAACAAGAGATAAGATCTCCTTCAACCTCGGCTGGAGATAAGATATCCTCCGAGCTTCACGTCAATAGAAGATAAGATCTCCTTCAACCTCGGCTAGAGATAAGATCTTCTCCGAGCTTCAACGTCAACGTCAATAGGAGATAAGATTTCCTTCAACCTCGGCTGGAGATAAGATCTCTCTCGAGCCTCAACTTCAACGTCAATAGGAGATAAGATCTCATTCAACCTCGGTTGGAGATAAGATCTCCCCCGAGCTTCTACGTCAATAGAAGATAAGATCTCCTTCAACCTCGACTGGAGATAAGATCTCCCCCGAGCTACGGAAGATAAGATCTCCTTCAACCTCGACTGGAGATAAGATCTCCTCCGAGTCTCAACATCAACATCAATAGAAGATAAGATCTCATTCAACCTCGGTTGGAGATAAGATCTCCTCCGAGCTTCTATGTTAGCATGAGATAAGATCTCCTTCAATCTCGACTGGAGATAAGATCTCTCTCGAGCTTCTACGTCAACAGGAGATAAGATCTTCTTCAGCCTCAGTTGGAGATAAGATCTCTCCTGAGCTTTAATGTCCATGTCAATAGGAGATAAGATCTCCTTCAACCTCGACTGGAGATAAGATCTCCCCCGAGCTTCTACGTCAACAGAAGATAAGATCTCCTTCAACCTTGGTTGAAAATAAGATCTCCCTCGAGCTTCAACTTCAACCTCGGTTGGAGATAAAATCTCTTTCGAGCTTCAACCTCAACGAGTGCAGAGCCCAAAAAAGGACTTTGACAGTCATCTTTTTTGTACTCCCTTTCTTCGAATTTTGAACTCGAAAGTGGGGGGACTATTATTGGAGATAAATCATGCTCTCATCGAAGTTCAATCTGATGCTTAGCCTAATATAACTGACAATCACGAAACTGCTTCGATCGAAAATTCTTCTTCTAGCGGCCGAACCCCAGCCGATTCCCTCCAGCGGTCGAATCCCAACCGACCTCCTCCAGCGGCCGAACCCCAGCCAAACTTCTTGAGTAGCCGAACTCCTCTAACGGCCGAACCCTAGCCAAACTCCTTCCGGATCTCTCCTTCAGTCAAGTTCCTCCAGGAGTCAAACTCCTTTCGGACTTCTTCTTTAGTCGAATTTCTATAGGAGCCGAACTCCTTTCGGATCTCTTCTCCAGTCAAGTTCCTCTAGGAGCCGAACTCCTTTTGAATCTCTCCTTTAGTCGGATCCCTCCAACGGCCGAACTCCTTCCGGATCTCTCCTTCAGTCAGATACCTCAGGAGCCGAACTTCTTTCGGATCTCTCCTTCAGTTAGGCCCCTCCAACGATCGAACTCCTTCCGAATTTCTTCTTCAATCGAATTCCTACAGGAGCCAAACTCCTTCCGAATCTCTCCATCAGTCAGGCCCCTCCAGTGCCCGAACTCTTTCTGAACTTCTCCTTCAGCTGAACTTCTCTACCAGTTGGACTCTTCCTAGACTTCTCCATCAGTTGAACTCTATCCGGATTTCTCCAGTGGATTATTTTTAGATTTCAACTAGCATTCCTTTCGGATAATCCCCTTTAGCCATATTCTCTTTAGGAGTTCGAACTCCTCTGGAATTGATATATGTTAAAGCTCTTCACCAACCAACGCCTGCTTCCTCCGAACTTCGACTATTAAATCTCAATGAACGACAACATCACGATAATGGAAACCTTCCTCCATGACAGACTCCACCAGACCTCGAGCGGTCCGCTATCAGATGGCTGCAGTTATCATTATCAGTCTGCTATAGATGATACCTCCTTCCATAACAGACTCTACCAGAACTCGAGCGGTCCGCTACCAGATAGCTATAGCTGTCACTATCAATCTGCTATAGGCTCCATTTATTAAAAAAGATCCTTTAAATACGTTTTCTCTAAGCTCTCTTCTCCTTTCCGAAACTCTGTCGAGCTCTCTCCTGAGCACTCCATTTCTGTTGGCCAGAAGAGTTGACTTGATCGTCCGAGGGTCCTACCAGAGTCACCATCACCGACTCCAGATGGGACTTTATTTTACAGATTACCGACGGCGACCTCTTCTTTCTCAACTCCATCTTCGATACGACATCAACTAGATTCTGCACCAATAATAATAATATAGTAATATGTTATACTATAATATTATGTTATATAATAATATAATTATAAAATAATATTATATTACATATTATTATTATATGATATTATAATAATATAGTATAATATATATTATAAATATAAATATATATTAGAATATAATATATAATATATATTTATATTATAAATATAATATTATATAATAATATAATATTATGTTATATTATAACATAATATTATATTATATTATATTATTATATATTATAATATAATATATATAATAATATACATATAGAATATAATATATTATAATAATATGATCATATACTAAGAATATATTATAATAATATTATATTATATTATACTATAATAATATATTATCATATATATTATATATATAAACACATAATAGAATATAATATATTATATATAGTGTATATTATAATATAATACATAATATTTATATTTTTATTATAAATATAATATAATATTATATTATAATAATATTATAACATAATATTATGTTATATTATATTATTATAATAATTATAATTATAATATAATATAATAATATATGATCATATACTAAGAATATATTATAATAATATTATATTATATATAATATATATATAATATATAATATGTATATTTATATTTATAAATATAATATTATGTAATATTATAATAATATTATAACATAATATAATATTATATAATATATTAATAATATTATTATTATAATATATTATAAATATAAATATATATTAGAATATAATATTATTATATATTATAATATATAATATATAATATATATTTATAATATATATTTATATTTTATATGTAAAATATAATTTTTAATAAATTTAATTTAAAAATATTTTAAAAATTTGATATTATACTATCAATAATCTAATTATCATATCAAATATATCAATTAAAATTTTTAATAATTTTATTTTAATATTATCTGCGTGTGCAATCTATTCATGCCACCTGAATTCTTTACACCTGCCACAATTCGCCACAGAACAAGCTTGAAATCAGATGAATGACATATGAATAGAATACCTGTCGCTCCACGAACGGTGCCGCCATGTTCTCCCTCGGCCCAGCCTCTGCGATCGGTCTTCGGCTTCATGGAAGACTCCGTGAACTGAAAGCCCGCTTCCTCCCCCCTTCTTGCCATCGCGATGATTCCCCGTTGAGAAAACCGAAGCCCTATCTAAAATCGAAATAGGAGGGAAGGCAGCGTAGAGAGGGCTTGAAAAACCCCAGAAGAGCGGCAAATTTTTTTGTCTCATCCTCACGGATCCGAAGCCAGGAGAACGAAGGGCAAATTGAAAACCCACAAAATGGATGTGCGCTAGCGACGAGCTAAAACACAAGACATGATAAAACCCAAGATACGGTACTGCGGATATTCTTTGCATCCTAAAATACATACAGAATCAGCACTTGTAGATGCCTGGGTCGTAGCAAACATGCATCGGTTTATTTCATCAAAATTATTTATTTTGTATCACCTAATTCATTAGTTAAAGACTTGGAGATCGTTTTTATATATAATTTTGGACATTCTTAGTTGTTTAGATTACAATCGTTGGGTTTGATCGGACCAATCATTCATGTAAAACCGGCAATTCTGCCGACTACGTAAATCGTTATCTCCACGTCCTTGGTTGAACTTGACCATAAATCAATGCAAGTCCCATTGTAATTCCCATATGAAGTAGGTCCAATTTGCCAACTTTATCAAGGTGCACTTGCTTACAATTCTCCAATTCATTATTCTCCGGTAAAGTCGACACGGCTGCCGACTTCGCTTTGCTCCGTCAACCTTTCTGCATCCGTTGTAAAACCAAGGATTCCTTGCGTGCCCTTTAATGTACCTCTCGGCACCCGATCCGATTTTTCGGCGAGCTGCCGGAGATAAAATGGGTATTAAAGTCCGAACCGTCACCCGACCCGAGTATGTTGCGAGAAAATCCGATTGGGCGTTCTTTCGGGCATCCACCCCACCGTGGAGGGTTACACAAAGCAGTACTGGTGGAGAAGCGGAAAGACGGTTAACCCGTCCCCTTGGGCTTCCACCTTGCATCAATTAATATTTAGCAGTACGCCTGTGTCGGAAGCAATCGCCTCCTTCTCCTCGACCTCCGATCGCTCTCTCGGTCGATCCGGCCACGAGCATGGAGGCGTCGTCTTGGGACGCCCTCCGGAAGCAGGTACCCTTCCATTAGATATCTTCTTTCTTCTTGATTTGTTCTTCTCGTTTTATATTGGAATTTCCGAAAGAGTTGGTGTTGATTTAATTCAGTATGGCTTCTTTTTTTTATTGTTCTCCCTATCCATTATAGTATCTGCCGATCCTGGCTAAGATAGTTTGGAAGGAATTTCCGTACCGGTTCAAAATTAGGTCAAAAAAAAGATCCTTATGTAGTCAAATGTTTATTTTTGGTTGATCTATTGAATTTAGGTCCTTGATGTGGTTTCGTTGTCCTAATTAAATCTAGAGCTTGAAAATGTGATGCTTAGCTTCTTGAACAGGGGATTTGGATGCATATGGACTGGATTTCTCGGACTAGAGGAATTTTAGGGCATAATGTGATCCAATGGTGGTGCGTAAAGTTAGCGATCTTATTTCCAGGAATTATTTATGTGTCGGTTTGGTAATTTGGAACTTGTACGTCCAGATCCAGTCTGTTTCATGTAGGAAGATTTTTTTTTTTTTTTGCCTAGCTTCTAACGTTTTTATTTTGGAGCTCTATGGAAAAGAAATCTTCTTTTTCACAAAAACATGGAAAATTATCTTATAAATCTTAAAGGAGTTCTAGTAGATCTGATATTATTTATGCTGTCATCTTCCAAGATTGTTCTAGAAAACAATGAGCTCCCAGAGATATAAACAGGTTTTGTGTGTTCCAGATTGTCAGTGTTCCAAACTCCTCCATTTGGCTTGATTTCTACTAGGGTCGGGCCTCTTGTTCTTATGGAAGGATGAAGTAAGGGTGACAGCTTTAAGTGGGTTGAAACATGGTTTTCAGCTTATCTTAAAGCCCCCAAAAAAAAAAAAAAACAGGACCAGGCTTTATTAAGAGCCATATAGTTTTTGCCGGAAACAGCTGAATTTGAGCATTTTCAAGCATAAACAGCCGAGTGTTATTAGTGTTAGGTCAATGACCCTGTGATCCACACACACTTATATTCATATGATCGTATAAAACTAATATGTCAAAGATCAATAGATGTAACATTTAAGCCGATGCTTTAAAACATACTTTTGAGAGTAATAACCAACTTGGTAATTGAGGGGTCTTACTTGACAGAGAATTATGATCTGTAGCTCAACAAACAGACCTATGTGACTACTGAGTGTTTTATATATGACTATTTCCTTCTTTTCTCCAAGCCTTTCTCTTGTTTTCGATTTCATGCAACTGGTTCATGTGGCTTTTTTGTTGCAAGTTTTTAGTGATGTCCTCTTGGGCAGCCTTCACAATTACATCCTTCTTACTACTTTTGACGTTCCAACATTTTTTAACTTGACATATATTTAGTTTCATTTCTTAAAAAATATATATATTTAGTTCCCCCATTCTATAGAGAAACCTTTGAGATTCTACTGCAATTTTGTTTCAACAAACTGTTTTACATTTTTTTTCAAGTTGTAATGAGGATGTATTGGACCACAAACCTTACATTATCATCTATGCGAAACAGCATATAAAAGCCACTTACTCTGACAATTTCATACAAGAAAAAACTGAAACTCTTCAAATAGAAATAAAGCTATGAAATATGTGCATATGTTCCTCCAGTATGAAATTAGAACAATGAAACATACATCATGTTTCATGATTACAATATGCTGTATTTCTTCCAGCAGGCGAATACTATACCGGTGTTTGTCTGAAGCCCATTGGCGAAGTGGGCATTTGATTAATTATATCCAACCATTAGTGAAATTATTTTTCCTTTTTCATGCAGGCAAGGAAACTTGAAGCTCAGCTGGATGAGCAAATGAATTCATATCGTAGATTAGTTTCTACAAAAACTGATGGTTCAGAGAATGATCTTGAATCTGGAATAGAACGATTACTGAAACAACTTCAACATGTTAATGCCCAAATGCAAACCTGGGTATCTTCTGGAGGCTCAGAAATTCTTTCACATACATTAACTCGGCACAAAGAAATTCTGCAAGATCTTACTCAGGTACAAAAGCTTGTTAACCAGATGAAGAACCAATAAAATTTAAGCTAAATCTGATTGTTAATTCTAAATGAAACTATACCTAGAGTATGCTCCTAGCATGTACCGAGGTCTAGTGCCCTTGAATATTAGAATTGGCATGCTACTTTTATAGTTATAAACCTTCCATTGTTCAAAAGACTAGGACTGGAACTACATCAGTGCTTGGCATATATAGAATCAGGCAAATGCTAACCCTGGTGTTTAATTGTCGTAAATGCAGGAGTTTTATCGGCTCCGCTCTAGCCTCAGGGCTAAGCAGGAACATGCGTCACTCCTTCTAGACTTCAGGGATTTCAATAGGGCAAGATTGGATATGGAAGAGGGAGCTGGTTCTGTTGATGAGGCTCTTCTTAAAGAACAAGCGGCTCTAAGTAGAAGTTCAGGACAGGTCTCTCTCTCTCTCTCTCACTCACTCATGCCCTCCATTCTCTTCCTCTCTCTACCCCATCTTGTCCTGCAGCCTTGACCAGCTTTCATCTTAAAATGCAACTAGTGGAATGGCCAGGTTTGACGCTACGCAAATGCATCATTTGCTACAAAAGAAACTTATCTTTACCAGGCTGGCATCTTTAAGGAATAAATGATGCTAGACTGATATCTCATTAGTGCTAAGTCAACCTTTTCAATTCCAGTAAGATACTATAGTATGGGCTTTATCCAACAAGCTTAAAAAATGGCTATTTACAAGGCCATCATTTCCATAAAACCATCCACTTCTAGTTACATATCAATGAGCAGGTGCTTCACATTTGTATATCTACTTACTAAATTCAGTTCAATGGTTTATAATATTAGTTTGTTGTACTGTTTTCTTGCATCTGTACTCATATTTCAAATACCAGAGATTCCTGAAATGCATGTTTGTGTTGAATCCATTCTCCTGTCATTACCAAAGTAGATACGCAGACATGGGAACTAAACTACTAGTGTAGTTGGTACTCAAATTCTAATTCTAGCTATAATTACTAGAGTGGAACTCCCCCTCCATGGTTGATTCTTTACAGATTCATAAAAGTTGTAGTATAACTAATATTTACAAAATCATAACAAACAGTCCATCATTTGAGCCCTAAAAGAACTTATTGACATCTAATTTTAGTGCGTAAATCCATTGTCTGACTACCAGTCAATTATGCATTGAGGTTTTGACCTCTTAAGCAGATTTTTTTTAATATTTAACCAATGCACATTAACTACTTCCATGGTGCGTGACCTTGTAGCACCATGCCACTGCTTTACAATTGATAAACCAAAAGAGGCCTAGATTGAATCCCTCAACTCTCCATCGAAGTGCTCAAGGTCAGAAGTTAACCACCTATACTTAAGGAACCTAAGATCTGGAAGAAAATTGAAAGCTTTATTAGTAAACCAACTATTAGCTCATTGCGAGCATATTAGATTTTATAAATATGTTACCAATGAGTCTGTCACTTTTGCTAACCTCCTGCAAGCATGTTATCACACAGCTCACTCACCTCAAGAAAATTTTAGAGCATACTTTCTTAGTGACTTAATATGGCTTGCTGTATTTTCCTAGTGTGTCCTTTAAGCCCCTTTATCTGTGACTCTACATACATGAACAAGATGAAAATCCTCCAAGTTGTGTAGGAGAGCACTGATCTTTGCCTTTTTCAAGTTCTAGAATCTGATTCTAAAGCTTGTTCCTTGGTAATATGATGTTTTCTTCTAGTTACCTCCATATGATGCCATGTTAAGCATTTTCCTCAGCAAGCATGTTAAACCTAACCTTGTAAAGTAGCTTCCAGTGAAAGTAGGCAGGCACTTCTTTCGTAACAAATATGGTCCTGTTTGAACTCACATTATTTTAAGGTATTTGGTATGCCAAAGCTAGTGCCTTCTGCAGCAAAGTAGTAAAAACTCTTGGCAGATGGGGCACTCGTAAGTAGAAAGGCATGAGAAGCATTAAAAACAAAGAAACAAGATCAAGTGTAGCAAGGATGCAGTCCACCAGGTTGCAACTAAGTATAATAAAACAAAGATCAATTCTGCTATTGTTGTAAGTTATCTTCAGTAAAATCTGTGAGCAGAAACTATAGCAAACACCTTCGATGGCCTTAACAAATCTCACACATTCATCTAGAATTTGGAGGACAAGAGGAGAGACAAAAAAGTGCAAGACATTATATTATTATGAACTCCACGATAAGCCACAGAAACTACAATAGCTGAGCTACACTTCTAAGATAAGCGATTCTTTGAGGTATTTGGTGTTAAAAGAAATATGAGGATATTTGTTTTGTTTTTGTTCACGTATCTCTATTTTCAAAAAAATATGAATTACTTTGTTTCATGATACCCGGTGAGAGATGTGCTTAACTGAGTATATCTTACATCCATCATTCTCTGCTTACACATAGGATGAAGAGGATTTTCCAAGAAATGGATGGCCATTCAATTAAGTGATCGGATATCTTTAGATAATCTAGGACAGGGCTTATATAATAGTTTATTGACCTTTGACAACCTTGTACCTGCCATATCATTTTGACGCTTGAAAGAGAGGTAAACCTTAGATGGAAGGTTATTTAGATTTTGATCTGGGAGATGTTAGGTGAGAGAGTCCTCTTTGTTTGCTGGAGATTAACAAGTAGGAAACAAAGGATTTCTTACGGCCTCAAGCACTGTTGTTCCTGTTAACTCTTGGTTCCTTGTTGAGGGTTATGTTTGGATGCTATTTTAGTATGTTTTTCAGCCATTGGTCTGACTTTTGATGTTCTGTCAGTATTGTAAAATAACATGTTCAATAGAACTTGTTGACACTTTCATTTGATATTGTTGATTGATATTCTTTGATTTGTGTCTACAAATTAGATTGATTGATATCCCTATATTCTTTGATTTATGTCTACAAATCAAGGATTTTAATTTATGTATTTTCATATCTAGGTTGAAGATATTTGTCATTGATTTGTTTCCTATTATAATTGATTCATTTTCTATCGTAACCATGTAACCTCATTTATAAATACAAGATGCTTAGGAGACTTCTTTTTAAGCAATTTTGATAATCAATAGTCTTAAGTTGGTATTAGAGCTTTTGTCAAAATCCGGTGGACCCCTTGTCCTTCGTGGAAAAGCTTTTAGTTAGCCAGATCTTCTTGCCATATATCTTTCCGGCAAGCCCCGGCAACACTATCTCTGTCCCCTCCTTACCATTCTATCTCTATTTTTGGTCTTCATCTCGTTGTTAGGTCCGTTCAGTAAAATCATTCTCTCATGGCTTCCGCATCAGACTCGAAAAAGGGCCTTGTTTCCTTCACTTTCTCTAGCACTCCCACCATAACGTTAGAGAAATTTAATGGTAATTTTTTTGGATTGGTATGCTGCTGTTGATGTATGGTTTTTAGGTCAAGGACTCTCCGAGCATCTAACCAAGAGGGTAGAAGATATCGATGCTGATGAGGACCAATGGAAGAAGGTTGATTATCAATTGGTGTCCTTGGTATAGCAGTCCATTGATCCAAAGCTGTTAGTGCACTTCCACTTATATAAAACATGTTATGACATATGGAAGAAAGCTTGAAGCATCTATTCCAATGATATACAATGTCTGTATGATTCTGTCCATAATTTGGCAACATTCAAAATGATGGATCATGGCCTACCCTCATATTTAAATAAAGCTCAATCCACCGTTGAAGAAATCAAGTTGATATTGACCGGTGATAACCTTCAGAAGACGATGGACAAGCTTGACAACATGCATATGGTGTTCGTTCTCCACGATCTTCATAAAGATTTTGACTCTATTCGGAGTCAAGTTCTGACAAATCCTAATATTCCTATGGTGGAGGATCTCATTGATTGTTTGCTGCGAGGTTCTTCTCCGAAGGCAGCATTTGGAGTTGATTTCCAAACAGTCTCAGAATCTTCAGTCTTTATCTCTAACACGGTTGATCGTGGAGGCTGAGGCCTTGGTCACGGTGGTGGTAGAGGTGGCCGTGGATCTGGTAATCGTCCTCAATGTTTCTTTTGTAATCGCTGGGGCCATACTCGAGATTGGTGCTATCCATTGCATGGTTTCTCAGAGACATCAACTAATGTGACACAATCTCAGGCACCGGTTATTAGGAGTGACAATCAGAATGTTTTATCAGATAGTGAATATAAGAAGTATCTTTAGTTTAAAGCAGCACAACAAGTTTCATCTTCAGCTACTGTTGCCCATACTGGTAATTCTACGATTTGCCCTCTCATTCTTCGTCTGGTGGATCCTAGATTTTGGATTCTAGTGCTTCTGATCACATAACTGATAATCCTTTCCTTTTTTCAAAATTATCATCTTCTAAGACAATACATTACATCACCTTCATCGATGGCTTTAAAGCTAAAGCCACTGGCATTGGTCAAGCTACACCTCTTCCTTCTTTATCCTTAAATTATATTCTTTTTATACCAAGTTGCTCCTTTAATTTAATTTCTATTAATCAACTTACTCGCACTCTTGATTGCTCGATAACCTTTACTGTCGATTCTTTTCTTATAAAAGACTGGAGTACGGGACAGACGATTGGCGTAGGATCTGAATTACAAGGACTTTATTACCTCCAGCCTCCACCCTCTATCATATGTGCTGCCACAGAGTCTCCTAGTCTCGTTCACCATCGTCTGGGCCATCCGAGTCTAAATAAGCTGAGAAAGATGTTTTCTTATCTCTCTCATTTGCAGTCTTTAGAGTGTGAGTCATATCAGCTTGGAAAATATGTTTGGGCGTCTTTTTTTAGCAAGGTAAATAATCGAGTAGAGTCTTCTTTTCACATTGTTCATTTTGATGTTTGGGGTCTTAGTCGTGTTAGTTCTATCTTAGGATATAGGTATTTTATAAATTTCATTGATGATTTTCAAGATATACTTGGATATTTTTAGTGAAAGATCATTCAGAATTGTTTACTATTTTTTAAAATTTTTGCAATAAAATTCAAGTTCAGTTTGGGCATCCTATTCGTATTTTGTGTAGTGATAATGCAAAAGAGTATTTTTCTGCTTCCTTCAATTCTTTCACGGCATTTCATGGCATGATTCATCAGTCCACCTGTCCACATACTCCACAGCAAAATGACATGGCAGAAAGAAAACATCGTCATAGTATTGAGACAGCTCGTACTCTTTTGTTACATGCTAATGCACTCTTAAAGTTTGGGGGTGATGCTGTCCTCACCATTGGTTACTTAATAAATCGAATGCCATCATCTATTTTAAATAACCAAGTATCTCATTCTCTTTTGTTTCCTAAGGATCTTCTTTACATTATTCTCCCTCGCGTTTTTGGTTCTACTTGTTTTGTGCATGATCTTTCTCTAGGTCTTGATAAACTATCTGTCCGTGCTATTAAATGCATTTTTCTTAGTTACTCTCGGGTTCGGAAGGGATATCGGTGTTATTCTCCTTCCACACATCGATTTTGCATGTATGCAGATGTCATCTTCTTTGAGGACATCTTATTTCAGCTCATCGATGGAGCCTGAATCCATCTCTTAGCTCTTATCGATTCTCTATCTTGGTTTGCCAATCTCTATTTCTCCAACTTCATATGTGCCCAAACCTCCTGCTCTGCCTGATCAATCGATACATTTCTCACCATGCTCACTTATCACTTATCAGCGTCAACCATAACTTGAGATTTCGGAGACTGTTTGCACTCAAAATTTAGGTAATTCATTTTCTGCTCCAATGTCTCCACCTACCCCAGACCTACTTGAGCATTCCACTGACTGGCCTGTAGCTCTCCCTAAAGGTATATGCTCTACTTGTAATACTCATCCTATTTATAATTTCTTGAGCTATCATCGTTTATCGTCATCCCATTATGCCTTTGTTTTTGCCTTATCTTCCGTTTCTATTCCTAAAACTGTTCAAGAAGCACTTTTCCATTCAGGATGGCATCAGGCGACGATTGATGAGATGGTAGCCTTGGATTTCAATGACACATGGTCTCTTGTTCCTTTCCTTTTGAAAAATCTACAGTTGATTGTCGATGGATTTTTACTATTAAAGTTGGCTTTGATGGACAGGTGGATCATTTAAAAACACGCCTTGTGGCTAAGAACTATACTCAGATCTTTGGTCTTGATTATGGAGATACATTCTCCCCTATTGCTAATATGGCATCTGTCCGGCTCTTCTTATCAATGGTTGCCATGAACCATTGGCCTTTATATCAGCTGGACATCAAAAATGCTTTTTTACATGGTGACTTGGAGGAAGTTTATATGGAGCAATCACCTAGGTTTGTTGCTCAGGAGGAGATGAGTCTTGTTTGCAGGTTACACAAATCACTATATGGCCTTAAGCAGTCTCTCTGAGCATGGTTTGGAAGATTTAGTAAAGTCATATAGCAATTTGGCATGGTCTATAGTGAGGCAGATCACTCTGTGTTTTATAAACATTCATCCTCTAATCTATGCATCTACCTTGTGGTCTGTGTGGATGATATTGTCATTATAGGTGATAATTATGACGGTATCAAAGGCTTAAAACAGCACTTGTTTCAACACTTCCAAACTACGGACTTGGACCAGTTGCATTACCTCCTTGGGATTGAAGTAGCCCAATCAAAAATAGGCATTGCCATCTCTCAAAGGAAGTATGACCTTGACATTTTGGAAGAAACTGGAATGCTAGATTGTAAACCAATTGATACTCCTATGGATCCAAATATGAAACTTCTACCAAATTAAGGGGAGCCCTATTCAGACCTAGGCAGGTATCGAAGACTGGTGGAAAAATTAAATTATCTCATCATGACCAAACCAGGCATATCCTTCGTTGTTGCCTTGTTAGTGTTGTGAGTCAGTTTCTTAATTCTCCTAGTGACAGTCATTGCGATGCAGTTATTCGGATCTTGAGATATATTAAGAATTCTTTCGGAAAAGGGTTGATTTATGAAAATAGAGGCCACAAAGAACTTCATGTATAAATACAAGGAATTTAGGAGACTTTTCTGATTATCAACAGTCTTAAGTGATATCCTCCATTTGTCAAGACAATGGTAGTCGGAAAGACCTGTCTTATGAAGATATTAAAACTGAAACATGTGAACCATTGTGCTTAATACTGAATCTTTTGGCACCAAAGTTGTTTTAATTTACAGATTTTGAAGTGGGATCAGTTTAAGTTTGCAAATGAACTAGTTTTATGATTCTCTAAAAGGTCTTACATGTGTATGTTGAATGTATTGTTTGGTTCTATTGAAGGAAGAGAACCTGGTAAGGAAGTGTATGACCAATAAGCACCCACGAATTATTTATGCCATACATGGTAATTTGGTGTCAACTGTTAGACATAGATACATGAAGGTTTCAACAGTATTAATATTTTTATTAACCTCTCTACCTCAGAGTGATGCTGAAACTGAAAAACTGGCTTCAGGGTTTAACCATTACCTTACAAGCAATCTCTGACAAAACTACAGTGGAACCTAATTCTTTCTTGATGCAAAAACTACAAACTTGGTAAAATATACAATTTTGCCTTTCTGCTCCTCGGGGGTATGTTTTTCATCCAAATACTGATCAGTCACCTCGATCTGAATTTGTTGCACAGATGTAATAAAAACATCCATTTTGTATATATAGGCATGCTAACTAATTCCCATCTGAAGGTGTAACTACATGACCTCTGAATCTCCTGTGTGTACTCAAGCCACAAGAATTTGAAATTCTACTAACTTGAATGACCACCCTTTCATTCACTTTATGTGGATAATGATGAATTCTGATGATGACAGTCTTGGTAATGATCACGTTGTTCAAGATGGATTCTTTTTTATGGGTGGGGGTGGTTTGAAATTTTACTGATTTTTTGGTATTTCTTTGTAATACTTATTTTTTGTTAACCATACTTTTTATGATATGTAATGGAAAAAATCATTTAAAAAATTGTTTGTTCTTCTCTTACCATATATCAGTTTGAAAGAAACCTTGTTATTTGTGATTGTTTTTAATTTAAATGGGTTGGCCAACTTAATTTGTGTAATTGACATCAATGACTTGAAAGGAAATTGTAGAAGCTATGCAATCATCAAATTTTTTCCACTCAAAACTTCTATTTAACTACAGATGGATACTGTGATATCTCAAGCCCAGGCTACTTTAGGAACACTTGTTCTTCAACGCTCAACATTTGGTGGTATCAACAATAAGATAAGCAATGTTAGCAGCCGACTTCCCACGGTATGTGACGAGTGTATAATACCTGATCCAAAGTAAGCAAGCAGATTGATGCCAATACTGTTGAATGGATCATTTATCAATATACTATATCCATTTATTGTGCAGGTAAATCATATTCTCTCAGCAATTAGAAGGAAAAAATCAATGGATACCATCATTCTTTCCGTCGTTGCTTCTGTTTGTACATTTCTTATCTTGATTTACTGGTTGTCAAAGTAGGGTGCAGGTTGAGAACTTGCCATTTGAATGATCTTCCTTTGTAATTAGATACATATTGAACTGCAATCCTTATTATATTAAGATTCTTCATCACTGTGTTTGTTTTTCAGTAAGCTGTTTTGGTTTTTGAAAACTCAAAATGCAGTCACATCTTATCTGTCTTGCTTTTGCTCCATACCATGTCTGATGTTTAATATATGCTTATCAAGACACAGCATGTCATGGATACTTTATTGGATGCTTTGCTGGTATGGATCACCCACTTGTTTAATCAAGCTGAAAAACCAGCGCTGAGATGCAGTGCACTACCTAACATTTTGGAATATCGAGGGGACATAATTAGATCACTTCAAATTGTTCCCTATCATGTGATAGGTTACAATCTTCTTATACCAGGGACCTGCATGGTACTTGCCACGATGGTAGTCTCTCTAATGTTACCTCTAATAGGAGCTGGAGCATATCCAATGCATTGTTTTTGTTTTTGCTTTTTTTTCTTGAGAATAAGAGAGGGATATGCTGTTTAGCACAATGGGTAGCTGAAGGAGAGCATTATCAACACTGTAAGGTTCCATGTAGAGCCAAGGTTGCTGGCAATCCATCAAGTAAGGTTTTCCACATGAGGAACTTGTTTTCGAGAATCATGAGCATTGTCTTAATCCTTGCAAATATTATTGATGGCACACTCTTTGTCAAACAACAAAGAAGTCTCCAAAAATGTCGAAGCCATCTCATATAGATTTCCAAGGCGGCAGGTGAGCTACCAAATATTGACAAATGTGGGTAGCATGCTAGGTAAGGCTCTATATGAATCTTAATTTCTTGTTTCAAGATTGTGGTTTGACAGATATGGTGGGAATGCTGCTTCTGTGTTCAAACCTGAAAATTCTCCCTGATGCACCATCCTACTAGCTGGCGTATATTTCCTTGGTGATCAAGTCTTAGAGGCTGAACACAGAGGCTTGATAGTTCATAGTCAGGCATTGGCCCAAAGGTTTACCATATTTAGAATTAGAAACAAGGCCTAATTCAAGTAGCTTCATTGCTTTCCACAGTAGGCAGCACCAGAGGACCCCAAAAATCAAGCTTGGATTTACTCGAATGTCTGTATTGTATTATCAAGCTAAAGAGCAGTTCGGGTTAATGTCATGGTTGTTTGGTTGAGTCAGATACAATTTTAACTAGAAATATATGTTTAATGTGGTTGTCATCCCTTGGAACATATTTCGTATTTATATGAGGATTAGGATTAGACATGTTGAGGTTTTATTAGATTTTGCTATGCAAAAAATGGCCCGTTTACTTGTAATTGTTGCAAGAGTTCATTGTCTTGCTCATCTCTTGGGTGGATTGCTTGGAGGCTTTTTTTTCTCCTGAGAAAGGAGTTAACTGAGAAGGGGAAGAGAAGAGAGGTGGATGGTGAGGGAGGTCAAGGAGTGGAAGGTGACCAGTTTATATATACGCAAGTGAGATGAGGGGGCGAAACAGAATTCAAATGGGTTGTTTGCCACGGAAGTTCAATCTTTGAACAAGAATATAATACTTGAACCCAGTTGTGGTAAGACCCTATTTCACTTGCATCATTAGCTCTTTTCGGTCATGCATTGCATGCCAAATGCTTCCTATAGTTTGTTTCAAGGTGAAGGGAAAAAAGCACAACATCGCAAATGGCACATGCTAAAGCCTCTTTCTTCCATATTAAGGGAGAAGAGGAAACCAAAAATTGGGGACTGAAAAGGCATGAGCTTCTGGCAATTTGGCGAAAAAAGAACTACTTGAGTAAAAGACAGAATTAAGACAGTTACAGACTAAACTGAAGACATTGAACATAACAAATGTCATTCTTGTAGCTTAGATGATTGTATTCATCATGAATTTTTCGTGTGTAAGCAAATTTGTTTTTGTTGTTTCTTTTTAGAATAGAGCTCAGTTGAAATGCAGTTTAAATACAGATGGAGGGGATTGGATAATTACTAGATAATAAAAGGCACAAGTTTCCTTTAAAGTGGCAATGGTTCTGAAGCAGGGAAAAATGCAGCCCCCTGTTAGTTGCTCGGTTAGCAAGATTTCATGGACTGGATATTTATCATTCCAGTATCACCTGGGGGAAGGCCTCTTCACTGTTCTCTTGAGATGAAAAGAAACATATTCTTGGAATAGTATGAATAGAAGGATCGGCAGGATGGCCTGACAATTGACAATCCATTTGTTAAAATATATCACCTTATTGGCTATTAGCAGAAGGCCTTCTAGTTTATATTTATGTTTGTCGGTCTGTTAAGGATTATCTTACCCCTTTCTAAATCTTTGTTTATGCGCATGGTGCTATGTTCTCTTATCTCGCTACCCTAAAATTTTTCGTCCAGTAACTTATCAAGTAACTGCCATTTGCTCTGTGATCTGAGTGATGGAACTGTTATCCATTGAGATCCACTGATAATTTTATGTTGCCTGCTTGTGGCGCTTATATATGGGGCTTGAGGGGATGGAGCTTTTATAGTTTTTTATGCAACACTAATGAAATCTGAGTTAACAGATTGTAGATCCATGATCCGAACGTGTAAGATTTGGCAGCACCCTTAGTTTCGAAGAATTGTGCCACAGCTTCTGTTGACAAAGTACTTTTCCCACTGTAAAGAGAATGCTAGTTACATTTGCAGAAAACCAATAACGGATGTGGTCATTAGACTCATGCCTAAAGTTCATTTAGAAGCACCAAAGGAGCCCACCGGATCTCCTCACAGGTGAACTATTTATCGGCTGAATTCTCATAGGAGACGTTGAAAGGGAAGCTGAAAGTATGATCCTCTAAACTTGCTAGCTTGAGGACACCCTGCACTCGCTCAAACCAATCTGGAATGCAAACAAGGAAGGAAAGGGCAGCAATCTCCGTATCTGATCCAGGCGCAGCTCTTAGCAGTGATAGAGACAGGATAGCTTTGCACAGGGGCAGAGGACCCCACCGGTATCGGTGGCTGAACCACAATTGCCAGCAGTGGGATGAAGAAGGAACTCCCCATCGGATTGGTTCTCTCTCTCTCTCTCTCTCTCTCTCTCCAATTAGGAGGGGCTGATGAGAAATCGTGCCAGATGCTAGATCTTGTTCGTACTTTCCATTTAAAAGCTTGTACTTGGTGGTTACGCTACCATTAGTCGAACCATGTCTCTCTCGGAAAGCCTTTGGGTTGTGGGGGCTATTGTTTCCTTGAGGCATGGTTTGAGCCCTGGTTCGGAGCTTGGATCTGGGGGCAAAAAAAAAAAAAAAAAGAGGTGAGATCTTTTTAGGTAAATTAATGTCTTAGACAGCGAAAACGGTAAAAAGGCTACTCGGAGGAATCGGCATCAGGCCAAATGGTTTGTTTTCACTTGCTAAAGAAAAAACCTCTGCCACCCATAAACAAAAATATTAGTAATGGAGGAAAGGAGGGATGCCTCAGATTATGGAACTACCGAGCTATGAGGGTTGAGAAGTAGCTCTGCATGATGATGAGTTCCATCTATTTAATTAAAGAAGCTGATATGAGGTGTCTGAGAATTGCTGGACGATGGAAACAAATTGAAGTCCGATGCAGTCCTTCGAACGAACAAATGAAGGAAGTGCGGTGCACTACAAACTCTTTGTCGGAGAAAGAATACACGTGCCTTCAGCTTGAGCATATTCGCCAGAGACTTTTTTAAGCGTCCGTAGCTCGTGCAAGTTTGATCGCAACATTCAGCACGTGTTGTTTAACATAGAACGCCATTTTTAATTATTGGCCAGAGACTATTTTAGACTTCAGTTTATCAAGGTCTATACTTCATTCGAGGTTGATTGAAGTATGGGAAGGCCAAACTTGTGCTGCATGTGGCATGTGTTTGCGAGTCAGAAACAAGTAGATATAATTGGCGGGTCTCTCTGGTGACAATATCTCTTCTCTTCCATCGCAGGCTTCCAGGTTACATTGTCACTTGGGCTCAATGGTTCCACACAGCTGTAGTTCCTTACAAGCTGGAAGGGGAAAAGGGAGAGCTTCCCTCCTGTCATTATCTGAAAATAAATCAACCATATATGGTGCATGCGATACCTTGGACTGGCTCGGTTCAAGGACACGGTACTATATTTTACATCATTTCGCATGACCCAGGTAGTTAAAAAATCACCTGAATACCTTTGTTTGCCATCTCTTTAGCGCACTCCCAGTAATCTTCCAGATGATTAAATAGATGGTCCCGAGTCTTCTATCTTACTCATGCGAGCATTTTCACAAGGCAATCTGATGGCGACTTCAAAAGAGAAAGTAGGTCTTTGGCCTGGTCCCATTGGTTGGTGTTCTCATTCATCCATATCTGCTGATGTTAGCCAAAGTTTCCTTTGATGGGATATAGATACACATATTATAAGGAAAGATGGAGACATTTAGAGATCTCAATGAGATATGCTCCTTGATGCAAAGAAGATACTCTCACATCAGCTCTATGTCAAGGCATTCAGGCAAAGGAGTGGAGATAAATGAAGCACACCCAGAGGTCACTTACAGCTAATAATTTCCTGACACTGTCGTTTTGAAGTGGGGCGAAGGACGAAAAATGTGGTGGAGTGGACTTGAGTTTGTGATGACGTTTGAGAGGAAATGACTAACGAGTGCTCAACTCAAAGAGAGGAGGATGTCTCTTCTGAGTAATCCAAAGGATGTCATCATACCACATAGAAAGCTGCATGCATTAGAAGTACACGAGGAGGTGGTGTTCTGCCACTGCCCTTCTGAGGCAACAAGGTGGGATGGGCCATTCCACGTCAGCTTTACCACCTACTTGCCGGCCACATGTCGGCCAAGCTCGGAAAATAAGGGCTTCGAGATCTGCCACCTACGGCTTCACAATATATATATATATAGATCATGCCCACCCCACGGGTAGGAAGAGCGACTGGTGTTCTTTAATGATATATATATCGGGCCATTATGGGCTCATGAAGTGGGCCCTTGCGCCATGTCATTGTCGCACCAAGAAGAAAATGTCATGAATCTACTATAAGCATCTATTTGCATGATTGCGAGCTAGCAGAGAGTTTGCATTGAAGGGAAAGAGATGGAAGGAGGTACAATTTGAGCAACTATAATAAGAACTCCGTTAAATTACTTGCATTGAAGTAAGATGGAACATGATAGATTTCTAACTCGGGTATTTCAAAAGTTCACAGCTGAATATATGCGCTAAAGATGTCGACCATGAGCGACGTGAGTTGATTTATTGCAGTATAAGAGGAAAGGTGGATTGTTACTTCAAGATTACAATCTTCATGCACTTTCGCGCATCCAATTTCATTGCGATGCCAAAGATTAACTCCAATCAAAGGGTGTGTAATTGGTAAATAGACGAGCTAAGTTATATGACGAGAATTCACGTTGGAGGGACTTGTATGAGCATGGACGGTACAAAAAAAAAAAAGATGAATGTATTTCCTCACTTTTGAAAAACAAAATTTATTTATCAACTTTCATTATTTGCAGTTTAATTAACATTTTAATAGCGTCCAATGGCCTATGAATGTTATTCACAAATTACTAATCTTTCTTTATGGAGCACTAATGCGGTGCAGCTAACATGATGAGTTGTAGGAATATATTTACATCATCTTGCTTTTGAGTTTGAGTTTTTGATTATTCTAATTTTTCTGGTTTTGCTTTTTGACAAATTTTATCCTTCTTTTTTTTTTATTTTTCAACATTTCAGCTGCTTAAATCATTACCAAGTGCTGAACTTCAAACCATGGCTGCGATATCATGATCGATATATCCATTAAACAGGTACATACCTAAAATCTTTTTACTTTGGTTTGAAAAAGTTAGCTAGATCAGCCAGTTGGTACGAATATCTTGGCACGAGTCATTTTTATACATAGGATGATCGCTCGTCCCTTAGATTACTTGTTTGGCTAAGTTCAATTAAATCTCTTGCGGGGCCAAGATAAAAGAATTATTTTTCATCTCAATCACAGAGTAGAAACTTATTTAAGTTATATAAGATTTATGAATTAAGTGGTTTGGATTTTTCCAAAGTCTAATATAAATAATGTTAAACTAAGTTAAGAGACATAAGAAGATGCTATGCATCCCTTAAGACATAGAAGAAGAAGAAGATGCACTGCAATAATTAGTATATTGATTAGACATCCATGTAAAATTGTTAGTTCCCTCGTCTCTGTTTCAAATCTAATTTCCTTAGCAATTTAGTGACCCAAGCCATTTAAAGGCAGTCAACGGTCAAGTTCCATCCCATGGAAAGTCACTGATTACTGATTAGGACAGGCGGACACGCAGAAAAACACTAAGCAGTCCAATTCTTTCTTTGAGAAAATATTAGGCAATACAATTCATACGGAAGAAGCTTAAATGGAAAGAATACCACAAAAGGTGGGCCAATAACACAAGCCTCCTGGGATTTAGAGAGGGTCATGTACATCTTTGCCCATACAAGTAGAGAAGTTATTTTGTTGTTATTTAAAATAGACCTCCAAATCATAGTGGAGCGACACATCCGATTCTTAATTTTTGACACGGTTGCATTAAATATCTGGAATCCCATATAACTTCCGAGTCACCTTAGGAGGAAAAAAAAAAAAAAAAAAAAAGGATGCTATCTTGCCAATAAATGCACCTCATAACCCTTACCTCTACTTGTATACGGAATCCTTCCCATTCCCAGTTCCACGCCCCATTTATTATCCAATGAAGAACGTGCTTGTGAGAATTCCATCAAAATAGCAGCAGTTGTCATGCGTTCAAGAATCCAGATCCATAAATTTTGGGCCCAAAAAAGCAAGCTAAAGTACCGAAGGGGTTCTTATGCTTGACCAACGTACTAGGTTCATGATCTATGTTTCCTTAATGTGAAAACATATAACCTACGGGTTGATATCGCAGTACCAAACGATACATCTATCAATCTTAGTTTAGATGGTATTCAAATTGCACCCAACAACGAGAGAGAGTAACCGTAAACCAGGCCACATGTCCATACTGGGGAGACGGCAATTAATCCTCATCGTCCGATATATCTCTCTCCATTCTTTGCAGTCCGACCATCTCTTTTTAAACCGCACCAAACATCAACAGCTAATCCCAAGCCTGACTCCTTTCCCATGGAATCACCCGGAGCCACCACCCACTCTAAGGCCACTTCAAGCATCTCCAACGACAAGACCATCATGGTAATGGCCAAAGAGAAGGAAGGAGAACAAGGAGGAGGAGATCAACCAGAGGGCAATGAAATCTTATTAGATCTCAGCCTCTCCGGTAAGGAGTCCCATGACGGCATCTTGTCGTCGGCCCAGCCGGTGCTTGAGCTCGATCTTATCGGATCATTAGGTGCCGCAGCCGGCCAGACTGCCATCCCGCCGGAGTCCCTAGAGTCGGACCAAAGGGTGTTCTCATGCAACTACTGCCATAGGAAGTTCTACAGCTCGCAGGCGCTCGGCGGGCACCAGAACGCTCACAAGCGCGAGAGGTCCCTTGCCAAGCGCAGTCCCCGGCCGGGCGTCGGCCTTGCCAACCACCCCATTCACTCTTTTACACCAGGTATGACGGCGGCGCCGCTGCATGGGAACTTTGGCTGGAGGCCGCTGGGAATTCAGGTGCACTCCATGGTCCACAAACCTTCCTTCGGGATGATGCCAAAGGTGGGAGGACTGCTAAATGCCAAGCATGGGTGTTGTCGGCCGGCGGCATCAATCATCGATCAGCAACCAGCCATTGGGAGACTGGAAATTGAGAACTTTGGGACCTGCGGTGCGGCCAGAGGTCCTGTTGCAAGGTTCGATGAGTCGGCGGTGGCGGCCGGAGGGTATCAGTGGGGTGGTGGGAATCAAATGAGTGTTGGGAAAGAGGAGGTGCAGAAGCTCGACTTATCTCTCAAGCTTTAGAGTATGGTAGTTAAAGTAGTTTTAGATTTTCTTGATCTCTAGGGACGAGTCAAGATCTTGTTATAGGTAAGAAATTGTTCATGTGGATTGATAGTTGAGGAGATTTTTGATGATGTTCTTTGGTGGTTGAGAACTTTCATCCTGATGGATTGGATGCTTATCTTTGTTTGATTATAGATATGAATGGATGCTAACATGTTTTTCCGATCATATAGGAACAATTCCTTGAAAGCAGAGAAGGTTACCCTGATAATTAATAAAGAAACCATTTCACTAAATAAATTTCTCATAAAAAGTGCAATTAGAAGGATGGGTTTTTAAGGACGTTTAAATTCCAAAAGATGTCCTCTTTTTGTTCGATGCTCTGTCAGTTGGTACTTCTCACTCGCAAGATAGAAATAGTTGTGATTACTCATGCCGGGTAATGTTTTGTTCATCATGTTGGATTAGGAAAGCAGTAAAGGTATTTTTAATTTAGAAAATTTTAAGTTTTCAATAGATTACTATAAGAGAAAATGCATAACCTAAATTTTAAATCTTCACGTACCTAGACAACGTTTACTAATTATGGTAGATATATATCACACGCTTTATATAATATTTCTAATAATTGTTTCGATACAAAACCTGCTAGCTGTCTTGACTTCACTGTGATCTAGGTGTCCCAGGTCGAAACATGAGACTTGTAAACACGAAATTCCCAAAGTTTTTACCGCATTAGTTTAGAGAAATCAATCACAAAGCCATGTTAAAGTATCGCCAATCGTGCTTTGTATTCTCGCCTATTAGTTTCTATAAATCGTTAATGAATTGAGGGGATGCAAATTTGTGGGAAAATAATTAATCGCGCATTAAAAAGCTTACGTGGAGAATTTACAGCCTAACAACAAAGATGGTAAGAGTTGCCTCTCTTTACTCTATCCATTAACCTACTCTACAAGCATTCACTCACTCGAGAACTCTTTTGGCATGTGATCTATTTCATTGATTCCCGAGATAAAGAGCATTAAGTTTGGCTTTGAAGTAATGGCTGGGAGTTTTCTGGTTCCATGGCAAGGAAGTCGGCGAAATTTGGGCGTGCGTGAATTTGAGAAGCCACTTAAGAATAAGAGATGTCGAGCCGTCTTGAGTTACAAATCTGTTCCAAGGTAACGTTCACTAATTTACCTTGTGAACAATCTGCAGAATAGTTTTAACCAGAGGTACCAATTAAGTGGTCAACTTGTTTGCTAGTAAAGTCAGAAGTTACTCTTGGAATTTGGAGCTGAACTTTAGCATTCAATAGGGTTACAGGGGTTTAGGGATCTGGGGGGTTAAGGATGCAACAAGCGATTTGGTTGGATCAGGCTCCAACTTGGTCCAAGCTCAAATTTTATCCAAATTCGATGTGACTTTGGGTCTCCTCCCTAGAGCAGCGGAGTACAAATACTGAGGGTAAAACTCAGATTCTTGAAATAATTTTTTGGAAACCAAATTGGATCCTTTCTTGGGTTTGATAGGATCGGATCCAATTTTATGAACAAATAACTCAAAGTGAATGGAAGTTGAATCCTAATTTGGAATCCATGCGTGTCCCCAGAGCTTAGCCACGGTCCGTTGGGCAGCAAGGATTAGTTGGGACTTAAGATGGTGCCGATGCACCCGACATGCTGTAGTTTGCCATATCTGAGACGTCAAATAAAACATGAACCGTGATGCAACAAAGGTTCGAGTCGAGCAGCTTCGGACTCCGGGACACAAGCTTTGGGTCGTTGGAGCCCGCGTCAACCCGTGGATCCTTTTTCAGAGTTCGAAAGCAATCTCTTCTTACCGATCTCTCATCCTGCTCTTTGAGATATTTTTATTTAATTAAAGGTCACATCTAATTCGTCTATTTATATGGATCCGATTATTTCTCCGTTCCGTGCTAAATCAGAATTTTGGACTTTCAGGTTTTACCGGGCCCCATATAAATGGAAAAAAAACATTACTAGGTGTCAATAGAAGCTACTGGCTCAAAAATCATTAATAAATGCATGCATGTCCCGAAAGGAAGCCAATTCACCTCTCCTCTTGTTCTTGTTCTTATTCTAGTCTCTTGTCCATAGCCTACATCGCTAACAAATAGAGGTGCATCAGGTCCGATGGTGTGCAGATCTAGCTCGTCATTTCACAAATTCAGCAAATAAATATTACCCTAGGGAGGGATATGTGGGGTTTATCCCCTTTTATCCCGCTAAACCGTCAGCCCATTTAACCGGTAAATGTATATCCCCATCCATTAAACAGGTACAACCTTGCTTCTAAGGGAACATGATCTAAATATAAACCAGGGTATAACTTGGTTTAAACTCCTCTCTTATCCCCTATATTATTAGAGAAAATGGCATTCAGATCTCCAATAATATAATATAATTATACAATATAAATATTATAAATGTTATGATATTGTTTTTATATTAAATATCATATACATTATAAATTATCATAATCTTATTATATGACAAAATATTCTATATATATATATATATATATATATATATATATATATATATATATATATATATATAATATCACATTATAACATTATAGTATAGTACATAATATTCATAGTATAATTTGAAAGGCAAAGTTGTACAATTTCATGAAAATAATCTCAAGTGATACACAAATAACATTTCTAATCCCTCTTAGTATCGAAATACATGGAGATGCTTGGCATGACACCATTAAAATTTATACTTGTTTATGTAGAACTCATACATGATCAAAACATAGCCCTAAGACTAAGACTAGGAAGGGTGAGCATCCCTTGAGGTTTGAACCCACCCCTAAAAGTTACAATCAAAGGATGATCGAGCAACGACCAAAAATCGAAGACATTTTGGAATGATACTTACAGTTTCGTCCTATTGGATGTCACATCATGTTGGCCAGACGTAAAATAGCATACTTTGATGTTAGTGGACAAATACGTTTAAGTTCTCAAGAATGGAGATTTTGTCTAATACAAAGGTTGCAGAGGGAGCTTTTCTGGGACCACCCGATGCTTCGGCCAAAAAGACTCGTAGCACATTTTAAATACAGTGAAGTTTGTTGGCATCCATAAAGACAAGGTCAATAGTTTGAACCCTCTTCGTATGATATCTTTGTTTCTAGACGTCTAGACCTTTCTTTACCAAAAAGAAAAAGACGGTAGACCTTTGACAGTGACGAGGAAGACGGAAGCAGCATGGCATCCTAAGACTTCTTACAGCTGAATTGTGATTTTTTTCTCATTAGATAATCAAGTTATTAAAATGCAAGCGAAAAGAGAGTAAACAAAATAGAGTGATCCCTTTCCAACAAAATTGGAACGACATTTACCCAACACCCCCCCCCCCAAAAAAAAAAAAAAG
The DNA here is from genome assembly GCA_006176705.1 of Cocos nucifera. Lineage (NCBI taxonomy): Eukaryota > Viridiplantae > Streptophyta > Magnoliopsida > Arecales > Arecaceae > Cocos > Cocos nucifera. The sequence goes on along the minus strand of QRFJ01000813.1, from coordinate 462,623 downwards.
GGAACGACGATTTGTCAAAATAAACATAGAATATGGAAAAGCGTTGGTTTGACAGAAAATCACGAACATGCGATTGAAAACTTAGAGAAGCTTAACCAATCAAGAACACAACCCACAGCAATAGCCATGAACAATTTATTAACTTGTGCTTGATGTGCCATGATTCTAGGTGATGAACAAGAGGGGCAACATAATACGTCTTATAGCCTCTTCAAAATAGAAAATAAGACTCAGAACTTTTTGTTCACATTTATTTTTCATTGGCTATTAGAAATGAATTTTACCAACAGAAAAAATATGTTTGTTCTATGTGCACAAATCCAGATATCATATCATATCCAAACACTAATTTGAACATGTATTATTAGGTTTTAATCTTTACTTGTATATTAATTCAACTCTTATAGACAAGCATGATCATATTTTGCATACATTAAATAAATAGAAACAGACTGAATATATCGAACACCATACCGGGCAAGCAAACCATTATCTGTGATTGGGTAGGGTAAGAACTTAACAACCATAGTTTGGAGCCAAATAGGAAAAACTTAAGGATAATGAACAAGCTTAAAGACGGTTAATATTTTCATACACCGATAGGAGTAATATTTCAAAGCTAGTATAGCGACCAATAAATTATGACGCACAACCTTTCATGGTCCCCAAAACAAAAACCATTCAACAACTGTTGTTTCTATTGTTTCTTGTCAGGCAATGTTTTCTTCTCATCATGCAATGTGGACTGAACTTAAGAATGAACACCAACAAACATATAAAGGATATACATACTAATAATTACCACTAAATCCAAAGAGTAAGTTAGCAGTGGAGAAACCGTGTTTGTAGGCCAGCCTAGGATGGTTAGCCAAACAACAAGAGACAGGAACCCTGTTGCTAGATGAATGTAATGCTTATTCTTTCCAACCTCTCTACTTCTTGGCATACCCATGTGTTTTAATGTTAAAAATCCCTTGGGTTCTACTTTAAGTAATCTAAGAAAATATTTAATTTTCTGATGTAGCTAAAAAAGAGCAAACAGTGATAGTTCCACAGAAATTTTAAATAGTGAATATCCCTAAGAAAACTACTGATTCAAAGCAAGTGCATATTAGATATCAATGGGAGACAAAGAACACAACCTTATAGATTGGCAGGTTCACCTCTCATGGCCGTCAAATGCTATCAAAGTCGATATATGCTTTTAAGCAGGCGAAAGATTTGCAAAAGTGTGTATCTCTAAAAGAAATCTAGCATTATAAGCTAGCATCATGAATATGCTTGACAACAGATTACTAAAGCATGTCTGCGTACTTCTAAAGCCATTTGACGGAAACACAAAAGCATCAACCAGTTCTTTGGCTGACAAAGTTTTACTACAACAAGTTCATAAAAATTTAAATGAAAGAATTTACGAAAGCAAGTGGTCAAATGGTTTCCACAATATCCGTCTTGTCAAAACTGGAAAGTCATAAAACCTGAAACCACCCCCACCCCCCGGGTGGGTTAAGAAAAGGAAAAAAAAAAAAAATCTTGTTTTCCATAAAACAGGTTTACAGAACCTATGTTTTATATTTATCTGTTTTAAAAAAACTCAAAGACAGCCAAACAACCCCTTAATCGTTGTAGCAATGATTACAATGAACAAAACAGAAGGTGCACTGGTTTGGAAGTTTGGTACTGACTTCTGTGGATACAATTTTTCAGCTTCCAATCTGATGGATGCTATGAATTAAGCCATGCTTAGAGGAATTCAACTTGCAGTTGATCTGGAAATCATGTCTTGGTGACCTATAGTGACAATCATACATTATGCCAACTCGTGAACAATATACAACCTTAAAGCATGGCATGCATTTCCACTAAGGCATACATCATAAATATCTTGAAGACGAGAATGGCAACAAACCAGTATCGAGTAGAATGGTAATGCAACATATATTTCTGGAGAGAGATGCCAAACAGGTGGCCAATTAGTTTGTGAAAAATGCTAGATGTCATCAAAGTGAAAGATTCAGTGTTGAGAAAAAGATGACTGGAATTGCCTGCAGGCCTCTTTTACCCCAAAGAGAAGGACAAAAAATGCATTCAAATGAACAACAGGTCAAAGACTATCATAACAGTCATCAAATCCCCCAAAAGCAACTACAACCAATCGATAGTGAATATAGTTCCTCCCAAAGATTGGTTAATTTAGCAAGACTAAGAGATGACTCTGGCAGAGGGATAGATATTATAGATTTCTAGCAAAACATGATGAAGTGAGAACATTCAATAGATGTGTTTGTGCATGCACGATTTTTAGATCAAACTGGTAACCATGCAGGTAATACAACATGATATTCATTTCCTTGGTCTCTTTGTCCTTCCTTTTTAATTTTATGACTGAGAGGTAATTCTTCATCTTTTAATTCAAGAACCATAAAATGGATATAAAAAATGTAATGGTTTTGTAAAATTTGTTTGAATGATAACTCTCCCCCAAAATTCACCAGTGAGACATTATTGTATTTATATGGTATGGCAGAGCAAAAGAAAATGGCAAGAAATTGGCCACTCAAAAGTCTCGGGACCAAATAAAAAATCACCCATGCTTTCTTTGGTTGATGCATTGGTGAGAAATCTGATGATACCTGAAACCTAAGGCAAAAGGGATTTTGCAAACAGTTATGACCTCTTGGGAAAGGGAGGATTGTGACTATGCAACTTACTGTAACATAACTGGAGTGGCCATTTGTCCTTTTTTTTAAAGGATCCCGACTAATGAACTTTGGTCCATATGCATTTTAAATCACACACATCAAAGGTCTAGATTCTCAATTTAAATGACTCACTGTACATCATAGCAACATGGCATGATATGTTAGTCATGGCTTGGAAAATGTTAGTTATGGCTTGGAAGTGTTAGAGTTGTTTTCCTACAAGAATGATTTTGGGAAATCAATAACCTTATCCTAAGAGAGCTATCAGGAAAAGAGTACAGACCATCAACTTCAAGATTAAAAAGTTGAGAATGTATAAGTCCTATTGTGGTTAACAAAAACCTGAATCATAAATCATGGAAAAATTTTACTCATAGTTGCCTTTCAGCTAGGCTGCCAACAATAAGAATAATTTAGAAACAATAGAAAATTAACAATCAGCACCCTCCATAAGCAACTGAAGAGAAGAATATGTATTCATGCCACGCGGCAAGTATGCTCCACTGTGTTGTAATAGTCAGCATATTTAAAGTCATTCCAGATAGTATCACCTACCATCCTGGTGTTATCACTTGTATTCCTGATTTATGATCTCATCATACAAACTTAAGGCCTCTCACCTCATCCATTCCCCCAAACTTCATCTGCACTTGAACATTATCATCTAATCTGTTCTCCGTTACATTTTGTATTGATGCAAAATTCAAAGTTTATTTCTGGAATTATATTTCTAATTTTATCAATCATCTCATCTTATGTAAATTAATGTCTCCCTAGTGCTAAACACTGTGATCCATCTGACATATCTTAAACATTAGTCTATTGTCACAGAACATTGTTTCATTTATTTTCCCATTCTCTATGCGATTGTCTAATCAACAAATACATAAAATTTATAAGATCTATTGATTATGACAACACCCATTTTTTCAATATACTGATAAAAACCTTGGCGTAAATAATGAAGTTTAAGAGGTGTTGGTGCAGAATCTGGTTGACGTCGGATCGTGCTGGAGTCGAGAAGGACGAGGTTGCCGCCGATGATCTACAAAACAAAATCCCATCCGGAGTCGGTGGTGGTAGCTTCAGCGAAACCCTCCTACGATCAAGTTAGCTCTTCTAGCCAACAGAAATGGAGTGCTTAGGCAAGAGTTCGGCAGAGTTTTGAGAAGAAAAAGAGAGCTTAGAGAAAACGTATTTGGAGGATCCCTTTTTATAGACGGAGCTTGATGGTGACGGCCATACCGTCTGGTGGCGGGCCGCTCGAGGCCGCGTGAGATTTAGTACAGAGAGGAAGGTATCGTCAGACTAATAGTGACAGCCATACCATCCGGTAGCGGGCCACTCGAGGCCTGATGGGATCTGTCATGGAGGGGGACGCAGCCTGTAGCATCGCCTGTAGCAGACTGATGGCGACCGTTCGTCGAGACTTAATAACCGTAGCTCGAAGGAAGCAGGTGTTGGTTGATGAACTTCGACATATGGAGGAGTTCGGACTCCTGAAGGGAATACGTCAGGAGAGGATCATCTAGGAGCAATCCGCTGGAAGAATCCGACCGAAAGAGAAGTCCGGAAGGAGTTCAGCTTCCGTAGAAATCCGATTGAAGGAGAATTCCGAAAGGAGTTTGGCTCCTGAAGGAATCCGACTGCAAGAGCAATCCGGAAAGAGTTCGGCTCCTATAGAAGTCCAACTGAAGAAGGGATCCGAAAGGAGTTCGGCTTCTATAGAAGTCCGACCGAAAGAGATGTCTGGGAGGAGTCCGGCTCCTGGAGAAGTCCGAATGAAGGAGAAGCTCGAAAGGAGTTCGGCTCCCGTAGACGTCCGACTGAAGGAGAATTCTGGAAGGAGTTCGGCTCCTGAAAGAGTCCAACTGCACGAGCAATCCAGGAGTTCGGTTGGGGTGCGGTCGCTGTAGAATTCGGCCGACTGAAGAAGTTCAGCTGGGGTTCGACCATTGAGGAGCTCGGCCGGCTGAAGGGGTTCGACTGGGCTCGACCGCTGGAAAGTTCAGCCGGCTGAAGGAGTTCGACTAAGGTTTGGCCGCTGAAGCTCTTCCGTGATTATCGGTTGCATTGGGCTAAACATCAGACTGGACTTCGACGGGAGCGGAGTTTATTTCCAACAATAGCCCCCTCCACTTCCGAGTTCAAAATTCGAAGAAAGTACAAAAAGGCGACTGCCGAAGTTCTTTTTCGGGCTCTGCACCCATTGAAATTGAAGCTCGGGGGAGATCTTATCTCCAGCAGAGGTTGAAATTGAAGTCGAGGCTCAGGGGATTTCTTATCTCCAGCCGAGGTTGAAGTTGAAGTCGAGGCTGGGGGAGATCTCATCTCCAGCCAAGATTGAAGGAGATCTCATCTCCTGTTGACGCAGTCGTTGAAGCTCGGAGGAGATCCTATCTCCAGCCGAGGTTAAAGAAGATCTCATCTCCGTTTGACATAGACGTTGAAGCTCGGGGGAGATCCTATCTCCAGTGACTGAGGTTGAAAAAGATCTTATCTCCTATTGATGTAGATTCTGAGGCTCGGGAGAGATCTTATCTCCAACAACCGAGGTTGAAGGTGGAGCTTGGGGGAGATCTCATCTCCAGCAGCCGAGATTGAAGGAGATCTTATCTCCTGTTGACGTAGAAGTTCGGAGAAGATCTTATCTCCAGTAGTCGAGGTTGAAGGTAGAGCTCAAGAGAGATCTCGGGGGAGATCTTATCTCCAGCGACCGAGGTTGAAGGAGATCTTATCTCCTGTTGACGTAGATTTTGAGGCTCGAGGGAGATCTTATCTCCAGCAATCGAGATTGAAGGTGGAGCTCGGAGGAAATCTTATCTCCAGTAGTCGAGGTTAAAAGAGATCTTATCTCATGTTGACGTAGATTCTGAGGCTCGAGGAAGATCTTATTCCAGCAGTCGAGATTGAAGGTGGAGCTCGGAAGAGATTTTATCTCCAGCAGCCGAGGTTGAAGGAGATCTTAATCTCCTGTTGACGTAGAAGCTCAGAAGAGATCTTATCTCCAACCGCCGAGGTTGAAGGAGATCTTATCTCCTGTTGACGTAGACTCTGAAGCTCGGAGGAGATCTTATCTCCAGCAGAGTCGAGGTTGAAGGTGGAGCTCGGGGGAGATCTTATCTTCAGCAGTCAAAATTGAAGGTGGAGCTCGGGGGAGATCTTATCTCCAGCAGCTGAAGTTGAAAGAAGATCTTATCTCCTGTCGACGTAAAGCTCGGGAGAGATCTTATCTCCAGCAGCCGAGGTTGAAGGAGATCTTATTCTCTGTTGACATAAAACTCTGAGGCTCGGAAGAGATCTTATCTTCAGCAGCCGAGGTTGAAGGTGGAGCTCAGGGGAGATCTCATCTCCAGCAACCGAGGTTGAAGAAAATCTTATCTCCTGTTGATGTAGAAGCTCGGAGGAGATCTTATCTCAAATAATCGAGGTTGAAGGAGATCTTATCTCCTGTTGACGTAGAAGCTCGGAAGAGATCTTATCTCCAGCAGTCGAGGTTGAAGATGGAGCTTGGGAGAGATCTTATCTCCAGCGATCGAGATTGAAGAAGATTTTATCTCTTATTGTTGTCGAGCACAATGGGGCCGACTTTGCTCACGTTAGGACGAGGTTCTCCTCCTGTTCCTAACGGACTGTAGGGGCACATAAGGGCCGTTGTCAGGGCCTCTCCTTCCATCTCGTCTAAAATGAATGAGGGATTCGACTTTGCTCGCGTTAGGACAAGATTCTCCTCCTGTTCCTAACGGACTGTGGGAGCATATAAAGGCCATTGTCAGGGCCTCTTCCTCCATCTCGTCTAAAATGAACGAGGCTTTCGACTTTGCTCACGTTAGGATGAGGTTCTTCTTTTGTTCCTAACGGACTGTGGGGACGAGGTTCTCCTCCTGTTCCTAACACGGCCACTATTGATTGCTTCTTCCCTGTCATCAGGTAGTTTTTGTACCGAGAAACAATAATGTTGAAATGGAGGAGTTTTATTGAAGAAAAATTACTGACAGTATATTCTCAGATTCTCTGAGTCTCAAGTTCGTGGGAGCATTGTTCCTCCGAGCTTCTTCAGACGATAAATCTCGGACTGGACGACCTCCTCTATTTCATATGAGCCTTCCTAATTCGAAGCAAGCTTTTTCTGGCTCTGAGGCTGAGAGGTGGCGACTTGCCGAAGTACTAGGCCTCTCAAAGATAGCATCGATGATGCCGGAAGGCGGCCGATCTTCTTATTGTTCCTCCCTCATTAGTGGTTCTAGCTGCGGTAGCGCCATTAGCTTGCTTCAGGTCGACGTCTGTGGAGCATTGAGGAGGGCGTAGTTGTGAAACCTTCTAGGAAAAACTTCACGCCCTTCCGTCGGAGCTTTCTTGACGACGAACTCAAGGAGTTCGGCCTCGCTTGCGCTCGAGGGAAGTCCATAAACGTGGCCGAGCTTCATTCGGCCCGCCTGTGAAACCTCCTGGGGGAAGAACTTCGTGCCTTTTTGTCGGAGCTTCTTTGATGACGAGCTCGAAGGAGAGTTCAGTCTCGTTTGCGCTTGGGGGGAGTCCGTAAGCGTGACCGAGCTTCATTCAGCCCTCCTGTGAAATCTCTTGGGGGGAGAACTTCGTGCCCTTTTGTCGGGGCTTCCTTGACGACGAGCTTGAGGAAGAGTTCGACCTCGCTTGCGCTCGAGAGGTCTGTGAGCATGGCCGAACTTCACTCGGCCCTCCTGTGAAACCTCCTAGGGGGAGAACTTCATGCCCTTTTGTCGGAACTTCTTTGATGACGAGCTCGAGGGGGAGTTCAACCTCGCTTGCGCTCGGAGGAAGTCCGTGAGTGTGGCCGAGCTTCATTCAGCCCTCCATCAGCCATGGGTTTGCTAGACTCGTCCATCTGCCACTCTCCTACGGCTTCTTCCGCACGGACATATCCCTCGACCCGAGCTAGCAGATCAGCAAAATCTCTAGGATACTTCTTCTCCAGGAAGAACAGCAAATCATTCTTCCGAAGGCCGTCCTTGAGTGCGGCCATCGCAACTAACTGATCCAGGTTCCGAACCTCCAACGCAGCAGCATTAAATCGGATGACATAAGTTCGGATGGATTCTCCTTCCTTCTGCTTGATGTTCATCAGAAAATCCGAACCTCGACGCGGACATCGGTTGCTGACGAAGTGAGCCGCAAGCTGATGACTTATCTGATCAAAGGAGAAGATCGTATCCGACTTCAACACCGAGTACCAGTTTCTTGCTGCTCTCTTTAAGGTAGATGAAAAAGCTCGACATAATATGGCATCTGATGCGCCATGAAGCAGCATCATGATCCAGAAGGCTTCCAAGTGATCAACCAAATCAGAGGTTCCATTGTAGCTTTCAAATCGAGAAAGCTTGAAGTTCGACGGAACGGACTCTTGCATAATTCGGAGAGAGAAAGAGGGATCGATGCGAACGTCGTCATGGTGAGCTAAGGCGACGTGGCCAAGCTTCTCAATCTGCCGATCCATCCTCCGTAGTTTCTGATCGAGATCGTTAACTCGATCGCAAGCCTTGGGAGGCTTCTGATCGTGGATGGGGAAGGTCCCTTTCGAAGAAGAACCATGATCCAAGCAAGGATCCTCTGCTCTCTATTTCTCCTTCCTTGGGGCGATGGGTATGCTAGCCCAAGTGCCCCTCCTTGGGACCAGCTCCTCACATCTCGACGGCGGATTTCTTGGCGAAACTGCCATCAGAGGCTGCCGCATGGCCTGCATCATTTCGGTGAGGCCGTGAATCCGCAGCATCAACAGGTTAAACTGCTTCGGATCTACCATGGCCGCTGGTGGAGGTGGTGGTTAAAGCACCGACGATGGGACAGGAACAGATTGATTTGACTCAGACCTTTAAGAAGAAGGTCGGTAGGTTCGACTGAGCACTCCTTTAAAAACAAGGTCTACTAGGCCCTTCCTATAGCGCCAATTCTGTTGGTGTAGAATCTGGTTGATGCTGGATCGTGCTGGAGTCGAAGAGGACGAGATAGCCGTCGGTGACCTACAAAATAAAGTCCCGTCCAGAGTCGATAGTGGTGGCTCCGGCGGGACCCTTCGACGATCAAGTCAGCTCTTCTGGCAAACAGAAATGAAGTGCTTAGACAAGAGTTCGACAGAATTTTGAAAAAGAGAAGAGAGCTTAGAGAAAACATATCTGGAGGATTTCTTTTTATGGACGGAACTTGATTGATAGTGACGGCCATACCGTCTGGTGGCGGGCCGCTCGAGACCGCGTAAGGTTCAGTATGGAGAGGAAGGTATCATCAGGCTGATAGTGACAGCCATACCGTTCGGTAGTGGGCCGCTCGAGGCCTGGTGGGATCTGTCACGAAGGGGAGTGCCGCCTGTAGCGTCGCCTGTAGCAGACTAATGGCGACCGTTTATCGAGACTTAATAGCCATAGCTCGGAGGAAGCAGATGTTGGTTGGTGGACTTCGACATATAAAGGAGTTCAGACTCCTGAAGGAAATACGTCAGGAGGAGATCCAGGAGCAATCCGCTAGAGGAATCCGACTGAAGAAGAAGTTTGGAAGAAGTTCGACTCTTGGAGGAGTTCGACCGAAGGAGAAGTCCGTAAGGAGTTCAGCTCCCGTAGGAGCGACTGAAGGAGAATTCTGGAAAGAATTCGGCTCCTGAAGGAGTTCGACTGCAGGAGCAATCCAGAAGGAGTTCGACTCCTATAGAAGTCCGGCCGAAGGAGATGTCTAGGAGTCCGGCTCCTGGAGAAGTTCGAATGAAGGAGAAGCTCGAAAGAAGTTCGGCTCCGTAGGCGTCCGACTGAAGGAGAATTCTGGAAGAAGTTCGGCTCTTAGAGGTGTCCGATTGCAGGAGCAATCCGAAAGGAGTTCGGCTCGGGTGCGGTCACTGTAAAATTCGGCCGGCTGGAATTCGACCGCTGAGGAGCTCGGCCAGCTGAAGGGGTTCGACTGGGGCTCGATTGGGGCTCGACCGCTGGGGAGTTCGACCGGCTGAAGGAGTTCGACTAAGATTTGGCCACTGAAGCTCTTCCGTGATTACCGATTGCATCAGGCTAAACATCAAACTGGACTTCGGCGAGAGCGGAATTTATCTCCAACAAGAGGAATACATGATTATGTTAAATAATCCTACTCTATTTTTGGGGAGTGAGTCAAGTCATATGGCTACAAGGAACTTTGGCTAGGAGATGTTAAAACCAGCCTAAAAAGTATCTAAGGAAAAAAATTTAAGCTAGCAACTTTTCATTATAGTTTAATGAAATTTAGAACACCTATTATTTAATTTTGTGACCTGTAAAATATATTTATTGTGTTCTAAGCCACATGAGCAATGACCCAAGGTACAAAAACAATTCGAGTACATTTTGACAGAATACCAAACAGCTAGATGCACAGCAATCACTTTGCTTAGCAAATTTGTCGAACCCCCTTACTCTATATGTATGAGGCACCGTGATTTAGCTCCTCATGCAAAAGAAGCAACAGCAGTGGATTGCTAAAGGCACTTCCTTTTCTTCACTAACAAGATAGTAATTATCACTGAGCTGCCTTCCAACTAGACCTTCACCATTTTATGATACCCTGAGAGATCCATAAACCCTTCGAGCAAGCATTAGATTTAACATGGAAATAGTATCAGTCTAACAGAGGAAAGCAACGGCATGTCATAAAATCGCACCTGTTGTCTGGCTCTGTCAATCCACAACCTCTTTGAATTTATTTTTGATTTTAAAATGTGCACATCCGCATTATCCAACAAAATGGAGAAGATGTTAACCTTAGAATGGGCATGCATTATAAGTGAACATATGTTCTGGTAAATTTTAAGAATGTCCTCTAAATTTCTTTCTGGTGAGATATCAACCTTTTAGTGCCTCAAAGATGAACGCAATTCTCCATAACTAATTATGACTTATTTACTCTTCACCTATTGATGCAGGACAACCCTATGCAACCTAATAATTGATGTCACACAAATATGACAAACCCTAACACAAATTTATGCAAACTTAAATGCTATGGATGTGAGAATCTGAAATTATGATTATATGCAACACTAAATGGAAATCCGAGATTCAAATTAAGAAACTACCAGGCTTAGGACTCAAACTACAACCTATTCTATAGCAAAGAAGATGCTTGATATGGATACCTAAGTGCCACTTGCTAAAACCAAGGCCAGACAACAACTTTTCACAAATAAGGTATTTGATCTTGCAGCCAAAGTATTTAAGGTCACCAAATTTTTTGAAGGATGCAAAGCAATGGATTTTGGTTTGCTTGGAAGAATACACTGCAATCACCATCCAAATCTAGTCTATTTCCATCCTCCTCGTAGATCATGTATGACAGTCCAAGACCGAGACCTTCCTTTCAATTATGGTAGGAATTGACATGCTCCAAGGACAAGGTTTAGGATTTGCTGATTTACTGCAAGGCTTTCTAGAGCCAATGAAAGAGGGCTGACAAGTCTGCAGAAGTTGTGGATCTGATTGAACTCATGCAGATCAGGTTCTGGGCAGATCACAGCCTGAAATAGGTGTTCATTGATGGTTGTGAAGTGATTGGCACAAGGGAACATCAATACGGCTAGAGGTGACAATTGGATTAGGTTGGGTATAAACGGGTCGGGTCAAATGCGGGTTAGACCAGAAAAATCCAAAACTGAACCCGACTTGTTTATTAAACAAATCAGATTTTGAAACCAAAGCTGCCCTATTTAATGAATAGGCTACCCGATCCAATCCATTTAACCTATTTATTAAACAGATAAACAGGTTACCTAATCAGATCCCACCCAATTGAAAAAAAGAAAGAAAAGCATAGAGAAAAACTATCGAAGGGGGAAGGACTTAACTGGGTGGGACTTCACCGGCGATCCTTGCAGCTTTCTGAGGGTCTTCTACTCCAATGACTACATCGTCGTCCTAACCCTCGGTGACCCCCACACCAGGTTGCCCGACCTATCCAGTTGCCTCGACCCCACTCTCCGCCCCTCATGGAGCTCTCCCTCGTTCCTGGCTGTATCATCAACTCCATCACGAACTCCCTCTCCCTCTACTTTGACCTCTATTTCATTGCCCTCGGTAAGAGCTTCCTCTCCAATGGTCCAACCCCATCCCAGACTACCTCAGCTCTCTCCAATGCCTTCAAACTCTCAACCACGGCTGCAACCAGCTCTCCAACTCCATCTTGGCCTTTCCCAACAAGGCACCGCTCCTTCGACTGGATCTCAAGCCCTCTTCGACTCGGTCCCAGTGCCACCACCATCCCTCAAGTGCCTTTCAAAATTCTAACAAAAAAAGGGGTAGATAACGAAAGACCGAACAAGCGAGCGTGCCAGATAGAGAAAGATGCGGGGTACAATGGATTATGCATAGCAGAAGAGGGAGGTTAGAGTCAATTGGCAAGGAGTCTTGAACCACCACACCCATCCAAAATGGAGGACCGGAGCGAGAGTCGAGAGCCTCCAAACAAAGCAAAGAGGAGAATCGCACAACGCCCAAGACCCTCTTCTTCATTTTGAATTTTCTCTCTCTCCCGTCTCCACTGGATTTGGGAGTTACCCATTCAAAAATCAAATCAAAGAATCATGGCCACAAGTGGTAGATGGGTAGATGGGGGTGGTCAGTGGACTGCATGGGTCGGTGGGCAACATGATGTGCATTGGAATAAAGGTGGGTTGAGGAGTTTGAACTTTTGATTTTTAAACAGGCAAAGACCACGAGCAAACTTTTGTCTTTTTGGTTTAAGCAATAAACAATTAAATGGGTATTTGATCCAACCCAACCCATATGATAAAGGGGTTAACTAGGTTAAATAGGTCAAAAGATTAGAAATTGAACCTGACCCAATGGGTCAACCCATTTATGACCCAAATCCGTTTAGTCCAAACACAAACATGCTTAAGGTGGGTCGAACGCGAGTTGACTTGATGGGTCGAATCGCATTTTGCCGGCCCTAAATACAGCTAGAAGGATGATTGCTTTAGGATTTAATATTGTAGAAATGAAAAAAAAAGAAAAGAAAGGAAACAAAAATGCAATAAAGAGATACTATTGAGAAGGAAGAAGAAGAGAAAACAAACCGATCTAACATCGGTAAGGAATCACTCCCTAGGGCCTCATACCCACATTCCATGCCTCGCACAAAGAGAGAGAGAACTTCGATTTCATTGATGAAAAACTAATGTAAACAACATCCATAAAAAATAAATAAATAAATAAATAAAAACTAAAACAGAGAGGCCTTAAAAAGACATTGCATTGTAGCATTATCACTCAATGCCATGAATGGTAACCTGCCCCCTTTTAGGTCCTAAAAAGGACTCTTGACTCTTTTTATAAGGCATGCGGCTAAAATGGCCACATAGATTTCACCCTTTTCACACTAAACAAAAACATGGAAATAGGAATATTATCAATTAAAGAAAAATGACATGAAGACCCAAAACTCGACAAACCCTAATTATACCTGATGATATATGAGAAGCTCTTGTTATGGTGCTAGTGAAGAAAAATTTAGGTTTTCCTGCCGCAGAATGCATCTGATCAGATCAGATTTGCAGCGAAATAATTTAAAAATTTTTTCATGATCTGATCAAATCTGAGAGTTCTCAGATATGATTAGATTGATCTAAAATTAAAAGCAAAAATAAAAATAAAAACAATGATAACAATTATCACCTGATTGGATAAACCATTTATCCATTGAGATAATCTGACGACTAATCTGAGGTTCTGATTAAGCCACGCACGCGCCCGGCCTCAACCGGTATCCACTAAAGTCATATCTAGAAGTCTCCTTCTGGATTTGATCTCTAAACATCATATCTAGAATCAACTTGATATGCCTTCGATCTAATCTCCGACAGCAGCATGTCCATCTCTCGATCAAGGTCTTCTAAACTCGGTCTTCACAGCAGCAGTCATCAATGCTTGATGGCTGAATTGCCCAACTCCTTGGGCATGGAGAAGAGAAAGAGGAACAGGAATAGATGGCGTGGAGGTGGAGAAACTGACAGAGCTTCGTTGTAGATTAATTTTCATACACAACAGCTTGTGCAGGGCCCTTTAAATAGACCAAACTAAGAGTCCCTTTGCATGTGACTTTGACCAGGTCAAACATAACATGCAGAAGGACTCTATATCTGATCTCCATGCCCACACTTGAATTTCCACTTAATTTTGTCGCACAAAATCATATGAAAAATGGTGTAGAGAAGTGATAAGCACAGAGCTAGGCGCAAGCAACTTATCTCTAGGGTATTTGATCTCATCAAGCACCCTTGACCCATTCAAATCCTATTTGAATGGGATGCCACCTCTTATCCATATCCATATGGGGTGCACGGCCAAAAGGAGATGGGTGTGCGCCCTCTTGGGGCTCTCTCTCCTCACGAACAAAATAGGGGCGCGCGCCCAAGAGAAAATTCCAAGGGCACGCGCCACCTCTTTCTTTCTTGCAAAGATGGGTCAACTTTGATCCTTATCTTTTCCCATTTTATGGGATTTAAGACAAAACCCTTTCAAGTCCCATCTAATAGATTTCAAGCAAGTCCTTATTAAGTTAGAACAACCTTTGATCAGGCCAGAACTAGATCCAGTCAGATCAAGAGAAATTCATCCAAAATTTCTAGGAGAGGCTTGTCTAACTTTCATCTCATAATTTTAGGACAAGCCCTAATCTGGTAAGGACAACCCTTATCTTCTTCCTATCTTATGGAATTTAGGACAAGCCTTGATCAGGCCAGAACAAGATCCAGTCAAATTAAGACAAATCCACACAAAGTTTTCGAATGAGCCTTGTCCAAATAATTCTAGAAATTAGCAAGTCTTGTCCTGTTTCCATCTAATAGATTAAGACAAGCCTAGATTGGGTTAAAACAACACTTTTCTGATCTAGACAAGTTCCAGTCAGATCAGGACAGAGTTTCTGAGGGAGCCAAATCCAATTTGGCTTAGTCGAGACAAATCAGAAAAACTACAGAAGGAGAATGTTAGGCTCAATTATGTGCTAGCATGATTTTTTTAAACCTAATTGAATCTAATCCAAATCAATCAAACTGGGTTAGCCCAATTGATGATATCCAGACCCAAACATTATTTGTGTGATCTAGTTAGATTCAGTTCTATGTGGTAATGGAATATGTCACGATCTCCATCATCGACATCATCAAAACACCTTTTGATGGATCAGAACTCTTCTGATTCACCCAATTGTCGATCATCAAGATAATTCTAATTGATCCCAAAATCCACCAGTGACACCTAGCAATATATGGTGGCAATCCATCAAAACCAAATAGCAAATCTCTTGGTACAGCTACCTATGTAATTGGGTTCTTCTATCATGAGCCCCGATGGAATTAGGGTTAAGATGAACTCGTTAAACCCAACATCCATCATATTAATGAATCATTTTATTCGAGTCCGATGTAAAATTCTAATAGCAACTCCTTTATAGTATTTCACACTACTATGGCCATGGATTTTAGGACTCGATCTCATAATCATCATAGGACCACTCCTCTACCGAGGTTGATAGATCCCATCTTAGTGTGATCAAATTCCTACAATGAACATGCTATAACCAACATACACCTCAGGATTTCGAATGGCTAGGAGACCGAGTTATGGTATAGTTAAACTATAACACCCTCAAGGTGAATTATCAATACACCTCAAGTCAAAGAATCAAACACAGCTGCAGCATCGAGCTAGTCATCGATGAGAAAGTAGACTCCCTTGTGACTACTCGAGGTGGTCACGCTCGATGCCCTCGTTCTTAATGAATACCTGTACTCTTGCTTCAGTATCTCCACACCATAGACTCAAGACACATCTACCTTAAGAAAGCGATCGTACACCGATATTCCGAATCGATCACCATTCTTGTAATGATCCTACAATCGGAAGCAGTTTATGAGTTAATTATGATAACACATGCTTTAAATTCTCGATTCTTGAGAATATTTGTTATCATGTCTGTTAACTTAAAGGATGTATCACAGACACTTTAATACATAATGTAATAGAATAATTAATCTATTTATTAATTTTAAGTCAAAATTATGAAAATGCCTCTAGAAAGT
Organism: Cocos nucifera; assembly: GCA_006176705.1. NCBI lineage: Eukaryota > Viridiplantae > Streptophyta > Magnoliopsida > Arecales > Arecaceae > Cocos > Cocos nucifera. Next base: position 446,855 of record QRFJ01000813.1, on the reverse strand, counting down.
ATTTTATAAGTATCGGCCAATCTAGCTTCTAGGGCACACATCTAACAGCTAGGTCATCCAAGTCAATCCAAAGGCTTGGATGTTTCTTTGCTCCTCTTGTCTAGAGTCAAAATCCATTGTCTAGACTCTTCTCTAGATCAGGAAGCCTTGGAATGTTGTTCTCTAATTGCATAAACGTAAAAAGCGCAATTGATGAATTAGGTCTACCTACTCATCAGTTGGCCTTTGAGATCAAATGGAAGGATCCTCTTTTGCCTAATTTGACTTGAAAAGAGCTTGCCAAGATCAAAACAAAGACCAAAAACACAGAATTATGAAGGAACTTTTGCATCGTGTTAGAGCAAAACTCATTGTTCCTAAACATAATGCATGGCACATGCTACCACCAGATAAAGTAGTCATTGTGCAGGTACTCACCATATCACTATATTCTATTGATAGAACATGAATTTAGGCTCAAAGATAATAGCTTATATAACTCAACATAAAGGTGGTCGACTGATTGGATAAATGGAAGATGGAATCAAAGATCAACCATATCATCAAATATGAAATCAGAGAGAGAGAGAGAGTTTTCTAAAACATGGAAGAGACAATGCAGGGTTTTCCAAAATCTCTCTCTCTCTCTCTCTCTCTCTCTCTCTCTCTCTCTCTCTCTCCCCCCTCCCCCACCCCTTCTGTGTGCACGCGCGCACGCATGCATGCATGAGTATTTGTGTGTGTATGTTGGGGGCACTATAGCAAGAAAGTAAACTCATCCAGTCAGAAACTGAAAGCCTGATTCTAATTACATTTGAGATAAGAGAGTTCTAGGACCATTCAAATTATGATCTATGTGACTTGGGTAGCTTTGTACATGGAGCTTGAAGAGAAATCAAAAGTTGTAACCTCCAAAGTAATTGTATTTAAAGGCAAAGTCAGTTCTATACTCAAATGAACTAGATTACTGACCCTATAATTGGCTAGTGAAATAAGGACCTCCAGTCATGCGTGTCTTTGCAATAACAATTGATGATTCATCTTATCAGCATAAGTATTAATTTTAAAAAAAATGGACAAGTGTTTTTTTTTTTTTCTGGCTTATCTTCCTTTCTCTACCTTTTTCTCATTGTCACGTTCAATCTGCTTTCTTCGAGCTGCATCAATATTGTGGTAAAATACCACTCAGAAAATTACAGATAAAATATTGACCGTATCTACAACTAGAGATGATATTCATCACCTTTTAACATTTGTTTTTTATACATGGTTTGCCTAAATAATTCAATGTATGTGTTGGGGATAAATCCCGCTCCTGCCGAAGCCCGGCCCAACGCTCAGCCCAATGTAACCAGTAGCCGCTGAAGAGCTTCAGCGCCAGGCGCCAGGCCGAGCCCCTAACACGGCCGAACTGCTTAGAGGCCGAACTCCCCTGCACCAAGGTCCCGGCCGAACTGCTTAGAGGCCGAACTCCCCTGCACCAAGGTCCGGGCCGAACTGCTTAGAGGCCGAACTCCCCTGCACCAAGGTCCGGGCCGAACTGCCTAGAGGCCGAACTCCCCTGCACCAAGGTCCGGGCCGAACTGCCTAGAGGACGAACTCCCACCGCCAGCCGAACTTCCTGACGGCCGAGCTCCTTGGACTCCAAGCGGCTGGACTTCTTCGGGAGACGGACTCCTCCCAGACGCCCGTTCGGCCATCCGAGCTCCTCCCGGGTTTTCCCTTCAGCCGAACTCTCCTACGAGCCCGAACCCATTCGGACCCCACGGCCGAACTCCTTCGGACCGACCCCAGGCGAGCCCATGCAGCCGAACTCCTTCGGACCCCACGGCCGAACTCCTTCGGACCGACTTCAGGCGAGCCCAAGTGGCCGAACCCCTTCGGGCCGACCCTTCAGCCAGATGAACTCCCCCAGCTTCCCCCTCGGCCGAACTCTGTTACAAGTCCGAACTCCATTGGACGAACTGTCGCCTGCAGCAAGACCGGACGGCGCCTTCCTCTCCGTACCGGACTCCATGCGGCCGACGACTCGCCAGTATGGCTCCCACGACCTACCGGACGACGCCTTCCTCTCCGTACCGGACTCCATGCGGCCCACGGCTCGCCGGTATGGCTCCCACGATCTACCGGACGATGCCTTCCTCTCCGTACCGGACTCCATGCGGCCCACGACTCGCCGGTATGGCTCCCACGATCTACCAGACGACGCCTTCCTCTCCGTACCAAACTCCATGCTGCTCGACGACTCTCTGCCAGACGGCACAGCCGTCACCATCAACTAAGCTCCGCTATAAAAGGACCCCTCCCGACATACTAAGGCTAAGCTCTCTGAACTCTCGACTCTCTAAGCTCTCCTCCTCACCTCTAAGCTCCGGAACTCATTCCGAGCACTCCATTACTGTTGGCCGGAAGCTAACTTGACCGTCGGAGGGTCCTGCCGGAGCCACCACCCCACCGGTTCCGGACGGGACTTCGTTTTGCAGGTCCCCGGCGGCGCCCAGCGGCCTCGATTGCGGCGACCTCCGACGGCGACGGATTTCTGCACCAACAGATTGGCGCTAGAGGGAGGGCTTGAACCTTCGAGGTTCCCTTGTTCTTAAAGGAGTGCTCGGCGACGATTTCCTGGCCTCTGTGTCCCGGAAAGAGCTGCTCCGGATCTGATTGAAGCTCTCAGCAGTTGAGTTTGGTTTCTCCCTCTTCAGAATTCCTTCTCTCTAGGGTTCGTCCCCAAGAGGAAAATGCCCCCCAGAAGGGCTTCGACGCGGCGCTCGACGGCTTCCGCGGCTCGATCCCCTCCGAGTCCGTCTGTCCCTGCTCCGGCCCCGGTGACTCAGCCCCCGTCTATAGCCGCAGTGGATACGGAGCAGTTCAACCAGCTCATCCAGCACGTTCGTGGTCTCACGGAGGCGGTGCAGGCGGTGCTGCACACCAACAAGTCCCAGTGCCAGCCCGACCGGCACGGGACTCTCCGAAGTCGGATGATCCGGTCCAAGAGCGACCGGCCTGGGCAGCCCGACCTCCGATACCCGGATTGGAGAGGCGGAGGAGGGAGAACCCTTGTTCGGATCATGGATCGACCAAGGGTGAAGCCTCGCGCCCATCTCTCACCAGAAAGCCTTGGAGATCAGAGACCGTGAGGACCTGCTGGACCAAAGGCTCTTGGAGAAATGAACCAACGAATTGAAGAACTTCGTCCCCCCTCGCGTGGTGATGACGTTTGTACAGACCCTCCTTTCTTCGCAGAAAATCATGCAGGAACCGGTCCCGCCGAACTTTAAGCTCCCGCAGTTCGAAAGCTACGACGGGACCGCCGACCCGGTCGACCACTTGGAAGCCTTCCGGACGACGATGCTGCTTCCACGGCGCGTCGGACGCCATATTTTGCCGGGCTTTCCCTTCTACCCTCAAAGGAGCTGCCAGAAATTGGTACTCGACGCTCAAGCCGAGAACCATCTTATCGTTTGACCAGATGAGTCAACAGTTCGCAGCCCACTTCATCAGTAGTAGGCGACCACGCCGAGGTTCGGATTCTTTGATGGCCATCAGGCAGAAGGAGGGGGAACCCATCCGGGCCTACGTCACCCGGTTTAACGCTGCCGCGTTGGAGGTCCGAAACCTAGACCAATCAGTCGCCATGGCCGCCCTCAAAGGCGGCCTTCAGAAGAATGACTTGTTGTTCTCCCTGGAAAAAAGGTATCCCAGGGACTTCGCCGATCTGCTAGCTCGGGCCGAGAGATACGCCCGTGCGGAAGAAGCCTTCAAGCTGAGGGACGAAGAAACCTTAAGGGAGCGGCTGACAGGCGATAGGGAGCCGAATGAAGTTCGGCCGCGCTCACGGACTCCCTCCGGTAGCAGGCGGGCCCGAACCCCTCGAGCTTGCAGAGAAGCGCGAAGAAGCCCACCTCCCAAAGGATTTCGCGACTATGTCCTCCTCAATGCTCCCCGAGCACAGATCCTCACCGAAGTTAAGGACCAACTCCCCAGACCAGAAAGGTTACGGTCTCCCCCAAACAAACGTGACCGAAGCAAGTACTGCCTCTACCATCGCGACCACGGCCATGACACTGAGGAATGCATCCAGCTCCAAGATGAAATCGAGGAACTCATCAGAAAGGGGCGGCTGGGTAGATTCATTCGACGCCAGTCTAAAGATCGGTGCAGGGCGCTGCCGTAACGAGAAACAACAAAGTCGGCCGCCTCACAACGTCGTCAACATCACTCCAGGATCCAGCGTCGAAGCCAACAGAAGCACGCTTCAACGCAAGGAAGCTCGAATGAAATAGGAAAGGTCGTCCGCGTGGAGAAGCGCGGAGGAACGATGCTACTACCACGACCCTGGATCACAGAAAATTCAGAAAAAATTGCCAGTAACTTCCTTTCAATAAAGTCCTTCCCTTCCAACAGTGTATTATTTTTGGGCGCCAAAAACTATGTAATGGCTGAAAAAGAAGCAGTCAATAGTCGCCGTGTTAGGAACAGGAGGAGAACCTCGTCCTAATTCGAGCGGCAACCTCGGCCAGAGATGAGATCTCTCCCGAGGGCAAAGTTCGGCCAGAGATAAGATCTCTCCCGAACAACAAGTTCGGCCAGAGATAAGATCTCTCCCGAACAACAAGGTCGGCCAGAGATAAGATCTCTCCCGAACCGCAACCTCGGCCAGAGATAAGATCTCTCCCGAAGGCAAAGTTCGGCCAGAGATAAGATCTCTCCCGAACAACAAGTTCGGCCAGAGATAAGATCTCTCCCGAACAACAAGGTCGGCCAGAGATAAGATCTCTCCCGAACCGCAACCTCGGCCAGAGATAAGATCTCTCCCGAACAACAAGATCGGCCAGAGATAAGATCTCTCCCGAACCGCAACCTCGGCCAGAGATAAGATCTCTCCCGAAGGCAAAGTTCGGCCAGAGATAAGATCTCTCCCGAACAACAAGTTCGGCCAGAGATAAGATCTCTCCCGAAGGCAAAAGTTCGGCCAGAGATAAGATCTCTCCCGAACAACAAGTTCGGCCAGAGATAAGATCTCTCCCGAACAACAAGGTCGGCCAGAGATAAGATCTCTCCCGAACCGCAACCTCGGCCAGAGATAAGATCTCTCCCGAAGGCAAAGTTCGGCCAGAGATAAGATCTCTCCCGAACAACAAGTTCGGCCAGAGATAAGATCTCTCCCGAACAACAAGGTCGGCCAGAGATAAGATCTCTCCCGAACCGCAACCTCGGCCAGAGATAAGATCTCTCCCGAAGGCAAAGTTCGGCCAGAGATAAGATCTCTCCCGAACAACAAGTTCGGCCAGAGATAAGATCTCTCGCGAACAACAAGGTCGGCCAGAGATAAGATCTCTCCCGAACCGCAACCTCGGCCAGAGATAAGATCTCTCCCGAGGGCAAAGTTCGGCCAGAGATAAGATCTCTCCCGAACAACAAGTTCGGCCAGAGATAAGATCTCTCCCGAGCGACTGGAACAATCTCGGTTAGGAACAGGAGGAGAACCTCGTCCTAACCTCGGCCGCAGGAGATAAGATCTCCCCCGAGGGAAGCTCGGCTGCAGGAGATAAGATCTCCCCCGAGCGCGCACTTCACTTCGGCTGCAGGAGATAAGATCTCCCCCGAGCGCGCACTTCACTTCGGCTGCAGGAGATAAGATCTCCCCCGAGCGCGCACTTCACTTCGGCTGCAGGAGGTAAGATCTCCCCCGAGGGAAGCTCGGCCGTAGGAGATAAGATCTCCCCCGAGCGCGCACTTCAACCTCGGCTGCAAGATAGGAGGTCTCCCTCGAGTCGACTTCAACTGACGAAGATAATGTCGCCCCCGAGGAGCTCAAATCCGACCTCGACCGAAGGAGGCGAGTCTTACTTCGGCTTCAACGACTTTAGCCGGAAACGAGTTCCATTTCAACTCCAAACATCGACTGAAGATGAGGTCTCCCCCAAGCCTCAGCCTCAACTTCAGCGTCAATCTTGGCTGGAGATGAGACCTCCCCGAGCTTCAGATGCAACAAATGCGGAGCCTGGAAGAAGACTTCGGCAGTCGCCTGTTTTGGTACTCCCTTCCTTCAATTTTTGAACTCGGGAGTGGGGGGGCTACTGTTGGGGATAAATCCCGCTCCTGCCGAAGCCCGGCCCAACGCTCAGCCCAATGTAACCAGTAGCCGCTGAAGAGCTTCAGCGCCAGGCGCCAGGCCGAGCCCCTAACACGGCCGAACTGCTTAGAGGCCGAACTCCCCTGCACCAAGGTCCCGGCCGAACTGCTTAGAGGCCGAACTCCCCTGCACCAAGGTCCGGGCCGAACTGCCTTAGAGGCCGAACTCCCCTGCACCAAGGTCCGGGCCGAACTGCCTAGAGGCCGAACTCCCCTGCACCAAGGTCCGGGCCAAACTGCCTAGAGGACGAACTCCCACCGCCAGCCGAACTTCCTGACGGCCGAGCTCCTTGGACTCCAAGCGGCTGGACTTCTTCGGGAGACGGACTCCTCCCAGACGCCCGTTCGGCCATCCGAGCTCCTCCCGGGTTTTCCCTTCAGCCGAACTCTCCTACGAGCCCGAACCCATTCGGACCCCACGGCCGAACTCCTTCGGACCGACCCCAGGCGAGCCCATGCAGCCGAACTCCTTCGGACCCCACGGCCGAACTCCTTCGGACCGACTTCAGGCGAGCCCAAGTGGCCGAACCCCTTCGGGCCGACCCTTCAGCCAGATGAACTCCCCCAGCTTCCCCCTCGGCCGAACTCTGTTACAAGTCCGAACTCCATTGGACGAACTGTCGCCTGCAGCAAGACCGGACGGCGCCTTCCTCTCCGTACCGGACTCCATGCGGCCGACGACTCGCCAGTATGGCTCCCACGACCTACCGGACGACGCCTTCCTCTCCGTACCGGACTCCATGCGGCCCACGGCTCGCCGGTATGGCTCCCACGATCTACCGGACGACGCCTTCCTCTCCGTACCGGACTCCATGCGGCCCACGACTCGCCGGTATGGCTCCCACGATCTACCAGACGACGCCTTCCTCTCCGTACCAAACTCCATGCTGCTCGACGACTCTCTGCCAGACGGCACAGCCGTCACCATCAACTAAGCTCCGCTATAAAAGGACCCCTCCCGACATACTAAGGCTAGGCTCTCTGAACTCTCGACTCTCTAAGCTCTCCTCCTCACCTCTAAGCTCCGGAACTCATTCCGAGCACTCCATTACTGTTGGCCGGAAGCTAACTTGACCGTCGGAGGGTCCTGCCGGAGCCACCACCCCACCGGTTCCGGACGGGACTTCGTTTTGCAGGTCCCCGGCGGCGCCCAGCGGCCTCGATTGCGGCGACCTCCGGCGGCGACGGATTTCTGCACCAACAGTATGTATAACAACAATAAGAGCATCCAACAACTCCATCAACCTTTTCCTTTCTCCTTTGATAGTTTGACTTCTCAAATCAAGGAAGCCAATACAATAATAAAATGTAGATCATATTGGGCTGTTATAAATTAGATCGAACCAACATTTTTTTATCAACGGATGCAACTTGTACAACAAAAAGTTAACATATATAAAAAGCAGCATGTGAGCCCAGTGGTAAATCAGTAGAACAAGAATAAACCCGGAAACATAATCAGAGAGATCAAACACAAGAAATCACGATATACCTCACTATTTCTTGACGTAAGATTCAACATTTCTCAACAACCGGAGAAGCTCGGTCTTATCCTTGTTCGCCATGTACCCGTGCAAGAACTCCGCAAGATCATCATTCACCCCCCTCTCCTCCAAGAACTCCCGCACCGCACTCTGCAACTCCTCATCCAATTCCCTGTCCACGCGACCCCAAAATCAGTTCCATAAACCATTCAATACACCACGAGAGAGAGAGAGAGAGAGAAATTGGAAGAAAGTCTAGATTTTTTATTACTTGAAGTCGGGCCCCATGTAAGGCCGGGGGGCGGCAGGGCCACGGCGGAGCGGGAAGACCTTATCAACGTCAATAGAATCCGGCCAGGCCGAGCAGACGAACTGGAGGACATAATCGGAGGCCTCGCCCTTCGAGACCTCCACCAAAAGACTAATGTGAAGACGGGCATCGTCCTCATCAGCCATCGCCATCGCCGACCTCTTCGACGGGGCGGCGCCGTCGAACATGGTGGCATCGATCTTGACGTCCTCCCGGCCGTGCTTGCGCGTCAGCCGGATCCACTGCTCGCCCGACCGGTCGTCGACGGTGAACGACTCGAAGGTTGCCGCCGGCTGGAGAAAGCATTCAAGGAGGAATCAGATAGAGCAGTATGGAGCAAATATTGGGGGAGGGAGGGGCGGCAAGGGGATTACCAGGAGGGGGGGTCGGGATTCGGCCTCATAGGCGATCTCGGTCCGGAGGACGCGGAGAAGGTTCTCTTTGAAGGCAGAGCAGCGCATCTCGGAGATATAGGAGCGGATGGAGAGGGCACCGGTGGGAGGAGGAGGAGCTGAGGTTTTCGGGAGGAGGAGCCTCCGAGCGGGAAGGAGGAACCGAGCCATGACAAGGGTGTTGGGCTTCGGTGGGGCTTCCGATGGTTTCCCTGGGGTTTTGCCGGGGTTTTTGGAAGAAGGGAGAAGTGATGACCCAAAACAGGGAGGGTCTGTACTACGGGAAGGGGGTTCGTTGGGAGAACATGGCTTGGGTAGAGGGGGCACAGGCGAGCTACTCGGGCTCGGCTCCACAGTAGGAATAATTTTTCCATATGAGCTCAGATAATAAAATACCCAGCTCGAAGGTATGCAAAATATATATATATTTTAAAATTTTATTTTTTATTAATAATATTTATTATTAATTTAATATTTTAAAATATAATATTATAATATATTTTGTTTTAACTAAGATCAATAAAATATGATCAAATCTGCCGATTCAGTCCTTATTCAATCTATTATAAATAAATTTAAATTTGGATTAAAATAGGTTATGGTCATAAGCAGTTCAATAGATTTAATAGGCATTGTTGATTGGATTGATGGTTCTTTCCATTATCTTAACATAAGTAGGTAGATGTTTAATATTTAAGTTGGATTTTAGTTTTAGATATTCGATGTACTTAATTTATTTAATATTCAAATTAAATTGAGTCACATTATTCATTTAACTAATTTAAGATATATTTAATATATTTAAAATCTTCTTAATTTATTTTTTTATTCTTTTTAACCTGATCTATTTAACTTATTTAATCTATTAAAAACTTACTTAATAGATTTATTCTATTTAATCTTATTCGACCCATTAAATAAATAGATTATAAAAATTAGGTTGGATTATCTATTTAATAAAAAGATCAATTCAGATATGAATTTTTAACCTATTCAATAAATAAATCGGATCCCGATTAATAATTTTTTAATCAGACCTGTATTAACCTAATCTGTATGCAACTTGACCTGATCCAATTGTTATCCTTAGTTTTAACCATATTTTCTGTTACTCCTAGATCTTCCAACTTGGGGTCGACCGATGAGGATGGAGTAGCTCAGCCACCAAAGAATATGAGGCCGAGAATGAGCTTTATTGGAGCTTCATCCGTTCACCTACAATAAAGTCCCCACCGAAGTATCCTCCGGTGAAGACCCTCCGACGTTCAAGTTAGGAGATTGGAAAACCAAGAGGGAAGAAGGCGTCAAATTAAATGGCCTACCCGAAGGATCCCGAAGCCCCTTTATTTATTGGGGAGGAGTTGGAGCCATATCCATTTCGGACTCTAACGACTTTTCGAGTTTGTCGTCCTGAATTGATTCGGAAGATTTCTTCCCTTTTGAACGACGGAATCATGAAAGAATCTTTTTTATCCGAATTTTATGACTCGAAGAGGATGCAGCTTCAGTAGAGACGATTGTAGGTCGGTCGTTGATGAGCTATGAGCCTTTTCACATAGCTCGATGGTCGATCTGAGTTCGATGAGGATGGTGTATGAAGGCTTACCTCATTTTGGTAGGCAATCTTCAGTAGGTTGGCTAAAATTGTAGGTTGGCTAAAATTGTAGGTCGGCTTAAGCCCACCTACAGTTAACCATGATCAAAATATCGCGTTGCTCCGCTCAGATGATCCATTGGGATAGGTCGACGATCGATCCTGAATTGATCGAGGTCATACCAGCTCCGCTCCACAATAGTTTGCCCTCCACTTATGAGGTCGATCTGCCTCAGAGCGACTGACGTAAGTATCCTATCGAAGCCGAGGCCAATCTTCAAATCGTGCCTGCTTTGCTGTGTCAGAGGTCGATAATATGATAAGATTAGGAGAAGCCCATCAACTACAAAATCTAACCGTCCGTTGCTTTGCTCCAGTGTTATCCATCCCGTCCAATGGGTATTTGACACCTGACGAGGATCTAAAAGGGTGGATGAAATGGTAGTAGATTGGAGCTGTTCATGCCTCTTATAAATAGGATCGGTATTACTCTTTTGACTACTACTGTTGCTTAAAGGATGGACTCCGGTACTTTGCGCGAAGAATAGCTCGAACTCAGTCGAGCTACTATCGATCCCACCCTAACTCCCCTTGTTCGACCTCCTCGTTCTTTAGGTCAGTCTCCTTCGTACTCATGAGTCAATATAATTTGTTCCGATCTTCTTAAAGCTCAAATAACCTTTCTGATGAGGACCATGATTCTGGGATAGTCGGTTCTCCGGGCAAATCCGAGGAATGCGAAGTTTCAGATCATGGCTCTTTCAGAATAGATTTCGTCCTTACTTTGAAGGACCTGAAAGTCATCAGGATGAGGTATCATGTCCCAGATGATTTTAGGTTGGAGACTATCGGTCCTAAAGAACATATAGCTCTTCTCGGCCTGGACGAGTCGGTATTTATGAGGAATCGCTAAAGGCCGACCTTAGGTTGCCTTTTCATTTTTTCATTGTCGAGCTTGTAAACCTATATAGAATTAGTTTTTATTGTTTGGCGCCGAACTCCTGACGATCAATTTTAGGCTTCTTCACCCACTGCCTCCTCCTCGGGATCGAGCCTACCTCCCGTCTTCTCCGAACTTGCTTCACTTTAAAGGAGAATCCGATGGAGGTCGAATGGTGGTATGCTTCTCCTCGGAGAGGATACCATCTTTTCTGAGGCACTCCTTTCTTAGTGCATAATTAGAAGGAGCGCTTCTTTTTTGTGTCGATCGAACAATCATGAGGCTTTAGCACATCATGGGGGTGGCCTCATAGGTCGGCTGTCAGACCTCCATCACTATCCGAAGTCGAGGAGGAGGTCGAGTCAAATCTTTAGTCTTGCTCCTCTCCCACTGTCCAGATTTCTTACCGGGGAGAACTTGTTTAAGGTCGAACTGATTTCAACTGATCTGAGGAGTAAGTGTTCTTATGCAATTTTGTTTGGATCGCCTTTTCTTTTCTTGTCATCGTCATTGACCGAATCTTGTGTTCTCCTGTTCAATGATGAACCTGTCCGACCTCGAAACTCTTCGTTGGATGGCGAAGAAGAGAAAAACCAGCACGATCGTAGCTCCCAAATGCACTCAGACTGAGGCTGTCCTGGCGCAGCCCACCGTAGGAGGTTCCTCAAGAGCGGCCAATGCCCCGAGGAAGGAGAAGGCATCGGAGAAGGATGTGACGCCGCTTCAGTTCATAGCTCCAGGAGAGACCGTCCCCCAACCTTCCGCATCCTCTTCCAAAAGAAGCTCGGGTGAGCCGAAGATCTTCATTCGGATGTCCGACCGTGGATCCGATATTCCGAGGAGTGTCTCTCTAGTGGAAGTTTTCTCGGATACTGAGGCATCAGCGACTACCGTGTTGCCCATTCCTTGCTGAAGTCGATCATTTTACCATCCGACGTCCAGACCTTCAAGGAGGCTGGGGGTGCCTTCCACATCCAGGACTCCTACGATTCTCTCCTTCGGGTACGTGTTGGCTTTTTATCAACCCTCATTTTAGCTCTTGTGTTCGCTCCTTGGCTCAGCTCTCTCTCTTCCTTCTTCTTCTTCTTTTTTTCTTGTAGCTCGTCCATCATGTGGACCATTTTGCCGAGGTAACTAGAGAGGTTCAGCGCCTCTCTAAGGAAGCCGAGAAGAAAGCCGTCCATACCAATCGATGGGCGGATGATGCTCAGTTGTCTCGACTAAAGGCCGAGGATGAGATCAAGTCCCTCAGGGAGAGGGTGAAGCTGCTGGAGTCTGAGCTGACCAAAGCTGAAGCTCAAGTGCTGGGAGAGAGGAAGGCCGGGAAGGCACGAGCAGAGGCCGTTAGGGTAGAGACGGTCCAGGCCTTCCGCACCTCGGAGGAATTCTGCAACATCAAGACGAATTTTGCATCGCTCTCTTACCTGCAAGAGGGCATAGATCTGAAAGAGAAGATCCGGAGGATCTTTTCCGACCTGAACTTGGACCTCTTGGAGTCAGATGATGAGGAGGTCGAGGGAGCTAAGGATCGAAAGATTTAGATGGAAAATGTATTTAGCCCCGTGCGCGACGACCTGGCTACCGAGGATGCAGTGTTGGTACCACCCCTAACTGTTATCGCCCTTCCCGACCAAGCGGAGGTTGGCAAGTCTGGAGCTTCGAATGGAGCTTAATGTATCATTTCGATCGGGCATGTCCAATTTTTCTTTTTCTTTCTTCTTTTTAGGTCGGCCTTTTTTGTTTGCCCCTAATCTTTGTCGAGGAATTTTTGTATGGGCCGACCATCATTTATAAACATTGAACTTTAATATAGAGCTTTTTTTGCTTTTGTTGTTGAGTTCGTATGTTCTTCGTCAGATTTTTCTTTTTTCAAGACGTAGGTTAGCATAGACCTTAGTCGGCATGACTGAGAAGTGACGAAAGATTCATGCCGGTGCATTACGATCCTCGGCCATAGTCGAGGAGTGTGTCTTTACGAACTTCAAGAGTTATGTTTCATTCCTTGGCCATGGCCGAGGAGTGCGCATTGGCGGGCTCCAATGGAGACGCATTCCGTCCCTCGACCGTGGCTTAGGAGCGCACGTTAATGAAACTTGTCGGAGGCACATTCCGCTCCTCGATCGTGGCCGAGGAGCGCGTGTTGGCAATATCTAGTGAGGACGTGTTCCTCTCTTCAATCGTGGTCGAGGAGCGTGCATTGGCAAAATTTGATAGAGACGCGTTTCGCTCATTGGTCGTGGCCGAGAAACGTGCATTGGCGATATCCGGTGGGGACGCATTCTGCTCTTTGGCCATGACCGAGGAGTGTGCATTAGCAAAATTTGGTGGAGATGCATTTCGCTCGTCGATCGTGGTCGAGGAGCGTGCATTGGCGATATCCGATGGAGATGCGTTCCGCTCCTCGATCATGATCGAGGAGCGCACGTTGGCGACATCCGATGGAGACACATTCTGCTCTTTAGCCATGGTCGAGGAGTGCGCATTGACGATACTTGTCGGAGGCATATTTTAGTCCTCGGTCGTGGCCGAAGAGCGCGCGTTGGTGATATCTGGTAAGGATGAGTTCCACTCTTGGATCATGGTCAAAGATCATGCGTTGGCGATATCTGGTGAGGACGCATTTTCCTCTTCGATCGTGGCCGAGGAGAGTGCATTGGTGAAATTTAGTGGAGACGCATTCCGCTCGTCGATGTGGTCAAGGAACACACATTGGCGACATCCGATGGGGATGCATTCCACTCTTCGATCGTGTTGAGGAGCGTGCGTTGGCAAAATTTGGTGAAGATGCATTTCGCTCGTCGGCTGTGGTCGAGGAGCGCGCGTTGGGGATATCCGGTGAAAATGCATTCCGCTTCTCGATCGTGATCGAGGAGCACGCGTTGGCGACATCCGATGGAGACATGTTTCGCTCTTCGGTCGTGGTTGAGGAACGTGCGTTGATAAAATTTGGTGGAGACACGTTCCGCTCGTCGGCCGTGGTCGAGGAGCGTGCGTTGGCGAAACTTGTCGAAGATGCATTCAGCTCCTCGACCGTGGTCGAGGAGCGCGCGTTGGTGATATCCGACGGAGATGCATTTCGCTCCTCGATCGTGGTCGAGGAGTGTGCGTTGGTGAAATTTGATGGAGATGCATTTCGCTCGTCGGTCATGGCCGAGGAGCGCACGTTGGCAAAACTTATCGGAGATGCGTTCCGCTCCTCGACCGTGGCCGAGGAGCATGCATTGGCGATATCCAGTGGAGATGCGTTCTACTCCTCGACCGTGGTCGAGGAGTGCGCATTGGCAAAATTTGGTGGAGACGCATTTCGCTCGTCGGCTGTGGTCGAGAAGCGTGCATTGGCGAAACTTGTCGGAGATGCGTTTCACTCCTCGGTCGTGGTCGAGGAGCGTGCGTTGGCGATATCCGACGAAGATGCATTCCGCTCCTCGGCCGTGGCCGAGGAGCGCACGTTGGCGAAAATAAAACCTACGAGAAGTTATCATTCATTATCAAATAAAAATTCAAGATGGAGATTACATGCTAAGGATAATATCTCCGAAGATTATCGGCATTCCAAATCCTTGGGATCGGGGTTCCATCTAATCGACAGAGATGATAAGTTCCTGGCCAGACTACTTCAGCCATGCGATAAGGTCCTTCCCAGTTCGACGATAATTTTGACTGCTTGGATGGGCGAAAATCTCAACTCGATGAAGAACTAATTGTCCTGCTAAAAAGGATTTGCTCTTCACTCGAGAATTGTAGTACCGGACAACCTTCTGTTGATAGTTGGCCATCCGAACTTGAGCTTGTTCCTAGATTTCTTCCAGCAGATCGAGATCTACTTTCATGCCGAAGGAATTGCTATCTTCATCGAACTCCTCTACCCGGAGCATGGGTAAACCCATTTCTATGGGTATCACGACCTCCGTATCGAGCGTTGTAGGTCTTTCGACCACTAGAACGTTGGGATGCATTTGATGCTCCCCTTCGAATCTTCATGATATCCAGTGTCATGCTTTCTTCCCTCGAAATTAAGCCTCAAAAATATCGAGGGTCCTTCCTCTAGCGCCAGCTGTTGCTCCTAAATCTTTCGACTTGGGGTCAGTCGACGAGGATGGAGTAGCTCGACCACCAAAGAATATGGGATCGAGAATGAGCTTTGCTGGAGTTTCATCCGTTCATCTGCAATAAAGTTCCTACTGGAGTGTCCTTCGATGAAGATCCTCCGATGCTCAAGTTAGGAGATTGGAGAACAAAGAGGAAAGAAGGCATCGAATTGAATGGCCTATCTGGAGGGTCCCGAAGCTCCTTTATTTATAGGGGAGGAGTTGGAGCTATATCTATTTCAGACTCTAACGACTTTCCGAGTTTGTCGTCCTGGATTGATTCGAAAGATTTCTTTTCTTTTGGATGACGGGATCGCGAAAGAATCTTCTTTTATCCGAGTTTTTCGATTCGGAGAGAATGCAGCTTTAGCAGAGATGGTTGTAAGCCGATCGTTGACGAGCTATGAGCCTCTTCATGTAGCTCGACGGCCGACTTGAGTTCGATGAGGATGGGGTATGAAAGCTGACCTCATTTTGCCACGCGATCTTCAGTAGGTCGGCTGGAATTGTAGGTTGGCTTAAGCTGATCTACAGTTAACCGTGATCAAAATATCGCATTGCTCCGCTCAGACGATCCATTGGAGTAGGTCGACGGTCGACCCTGAATTGGCCGAGGCCATACCAGCTCCGCTCCACAATATTTTCTAATTATAACTAAGGCTCTAATTCAAGCTTGACTATGGTTCAATTGATATTATAGCCGAATCTATTTTGAATATTGATTTAATTTGATCGTCGAGATCGAGCTTAAAAATTAAAGTTTGATTAATTTTGAGTCAATTTTTCAGTCTACATATTTTGAATCGAATCTAGCTCAAGTTTCTACTGCTCAATTTAACTCAGCTCAATTATACCCATGGAGGACTTACAAATAAGTCTAAGTCAGGTCAGGATATTTGCGTGATGATCCAAATCCGGACGTATCTAGATATGTCTTCAAAACCAATGCTTAATCATCAAAGAATCGGTGTTACACTGTTGTCAGCTAAAAATGGAATATTCTACCGACTTCCCCTCAAAGTATGTTGTCAGTTTATTTTTTTCTTAAAAGTATGATAGTTGTTTATCCCGGTCGAGTTTGAACATAAGATCTCACTTAAGAACAGTATGATGGTTGTTTATCCCGGTTGAGTTTGAACATAAGATCTCACTCAAGAATAGAAAAATATTTTTTTCAGACATGATATTTAGCTCGAATGGATTGAAAAATAGGTAGGATCATCCATTTGCAACCAATATAGTCGAGATTTTTCACCTTAATGATTTGTACTTTTATATTTGATATATATATATACACCTTTTGGAAACATGGATTTATTGAACATGTGATCAATTTGACTAATCTAGATTTGCTTCATATCCTTGTGGTCACATCAAGAGAAAATAACTAGGATATAATGGTTAGAGAAATTTAAAACATGTTTGACTGTGAATAGAAATACTTGTGCAAGGTACATGAGGCCAATAAATAACTAGAGAGCTAAAGATATGAAAATTTTTAGCTTCATATGTAAATATTTTGTGGCTAAGCATTTTTAAGAAAAAACTAATTTTAGAAATAAATGGTTCATATTTTTATGTTGTTTAGGATCTGTTAGGGATAAACTCCATTTTCGTCGAAGTCAAATCCGATGCTTAGTCTAATGTAACTGATAATTACAGAAAAACTTCGATCGAAAATTCTTTCTCCAGCGGCTGAATTTCTTCCGAACTCCTTCAGCAGCCGAACTCCTCTAGCAGCCGAACCCCTTTTGGACTTCTTCAACAGCCAAACTCCTTCAGCAGCTGAATTCCTCCAGCGGTCGAACTTCTTCCGAACTCCTCCAACGGCCGAACTCCTTTCGAACTTCTCCTTCAGCTGAACTTCTCCCAGACTCCTTCTTTAGCCAAAGTTCTCTATCAGTCGGACTTCTTTCGAACTTCTTCATCAGTCAGACTTCTTCTACACTTCTTCATCAGTTGAACTTCATCCGGATTCCTCCAGCAAATTACTTTCAGATTTCAACTAGCATTCCTCTCGAATGATCCCCTCTAGCCGTATTTTCTTTAGGAGTCCGAACTTCTCTGAAATTGATATATGTCAAAGTTCTTCACCAACCAACGCATGCTTCCTCTGAACTTCGACTATTAAATCTCAACGAACGGGCACATTACGACAATAGACACTTCTCTCCATAACAAACTCCATGTGGCCTTGAGCGGCCCACTACCGGACGATTATGATTATCACTATCAGTCTGCTACAGACGATACCTCTCTCCATAACAAACTCCATGCGACTTCAAGTGGCCCGCTACCGGATGATTATGGCTGTCACTATCAGTCTGCTACAGATGATACATCTTTCTCCGTAATAAATCCCACGCGGCCCCGAGCGGCCTGCTATCGGATGGTTGTGGCTGTCACTATCAGTCTGCTACAGGCTCCATTTATAAAAAGAGATCTTTCAGATATATTTTCTTTGGGCTCTCTTTTTCTTTCCAAAATTCTATTGAGTTCTTTTTTGAGCACTCCATTTCTGTTGGTCAAAAGAGCTGACTTGATTATCGGAGGATCTTGTCGGAGCCACCACCATCGACTCCGGATGAAACTTTATTTTGTAGGTCACCAATGGCGACCTCTTCTTCCTCAACTCCAACTCGATCCAACGTCAACCAGATTCTACACCAACAGAATTGACGCTAGAAGGAGGGTACTCTGTTCCTGAGGTACTCTTATTCTTAAAGAAGTGCTCAATCGATCATGTGGATCTTCTTCTTCAAGGTTCATCTCTATCCCCTCCCTCAATCCCAAGAAATAGCTCCAAAGAAGGCGACTACCCAGAGATCTATTACTTCTACCGTCAGATCTGAGCCAGATCCATCCATTTCTGCTCCATCATCGATGCTTCAACCTCTTCTTCCACCGGCGGCTATGATAGATTCAGAGTAGTTTAACCTATTGATGCATCGGATTCAGGACCTCAACAAAATAGTGCAGGCCATGCGGCAACCTCCGATGGCGGTTCAATCAGAAAATTCATCATCGAAATGTCAGAAACCAATCCCAAGGAGGAGCACTTGGGCTAGCATACCCGTCGTCCTTGGAAAGAAAAAATAGAGAGCAGAGGATCTTTGTTCAGATCATGATTCTTCTTCAGAAGAGACCTTCCCCATTTATAGCTGAAAGCCTTTCAAGATCTACGATCGAGATGACGTTCTCGATAAAAAATTATGAAAAATAGACCAACGGATTGAGGAACTCCGCCACGTTGTCCCGGTTCACCATGACGACGTTCGCACCGATCTTTCTTTTTTTTCTAAATTATGCAAGAGCCCATTCTGCCGAACTTCAAGCTTCTCTAATTTGAAAGCTACGACGGAACCTCTAATCCGATCGATCATCTGGATGCCTTTCGAATCATGATCCTACTCCATGGTGCACCAGACGCCATCTTATGTTGACCTTTCTCGTCTATCTTAAAGAGAGCAGCAAGAAACTGGTACTCAACGTTGAAGTCGGATATGATCTTCTTCTTTGACCAGATAAGCCATCAGTTTATGGCTCATTTTGTTAGCAGCCGGCATCCCCATTGAGGCTCAAATTTTTTGATGAATATCAAGCAGAAGGAGGAAAAATCTGTTCGAACTTATGTCATCCAATTTAATACTGCTGTATTGGAGGTCCGAAATCTGAATCAGTCTGTTGTAATGGCCACACTCAAGGACGACCTTCAGAAGAATGATTTATTATTCTTTCTAAAGAAGAAGTGTCCTAGAAACTTTGCTGATCTGCTAGTTCGGACTGAAGAATATGCCCAAGCGAAAAAAATCTTCAAGTTGAAGGATGAGGAAGCTATAGGTGGGCGAGTCTAATAGACCCATCGCTGATAGAGAGCCGAATAAAGTTTGGCCGCACTCACGAACTCTCCTCGAGCGCAAGCGAGCCCAAACTCTTCCTCAAGCTCGTCGTCAAATAAGCCCTAACAGAAGGGTGCAAAGAAGTTCTCCTCCAGAAGGTTCCACAACTATGCCCTCCTTAATGCTCCTAAAACTCAAGTTCTGATGGAAATTAAGAATCAGCTACCAAGATCAGAAGAATTACGATCTTCCTCAAGCAAGAGCAATCGAAGCAAGTACTATTTATATCATCATGATCATGATCACGATACTGAGGAATGTTTTCAGCTTTGGGATGAAATTGAAGAACTGGTCAGGCGGGGTTGTTTGGACTGATTCATACGATATTGATCCGAGAGGAAAGGAGAGCAACCAAGGGCTCTTTCGCAATCAGGGGAGACCCAGAGGGAGGGGTCTCAAGGAAACCAATCCCTGCATGGAAGCATTAATACCATGATCGGAGGATATCGGTAAGAAAATATATAAAGAAGCTATATAATGTCAACATTAAAATTTTGAAAACTTACAATATTGTTAACCACTTTTCAATAAAGAATTCTTATTTCAACATTCCTATCTTTTGTGAACTATAATAGAAAAAGATTAAGCTGGACTTCTTTCTTAAGCCAGATAGAGAAATTTTAGTACAGGAGATAAGATCTCTTTTAACTTCGACTGGAGATAAGATCTCTTTCAAGCCTTAACCTCAACAGAAGATAAGATCTCCTTCAACCTCGACTGAAGATAAGATCTTCTCGAGCCTCAACCTCAATAGGAGATCTTATCTCCTTCAACCTCAGCTGGAGATAAGATCTTCCTTGAGCCTCAACCTCAACAGAAAATAAGATCTCCTTCAACCTCGACTGAAGATAAGATCTCTCCCAAGCCTCAATCTCAATAGGAGATAAGATCTCCTCCTCCGAGCCTCAACCTCAACAGAAGATAAGATCTCCTTTAATCTCGATTGAAGATAAGATCTTTTCTGAGCTTCAACCTCAATAGGAGATAAGATTCATTCAACCTCGGCTAGAGATAAGACTTTTTTTGAGCTTCAACCTCAATAGGAGATAAGATCTCCTTCAATCTCAGCTGGAGATAAGATCTCTTTCGAGCCTCAACCTCAATAGAAGATAAGATCTCCTTCAACCTCGACTGAAGATAAGATCTTCTCCGAGCCTCAATCTCAATAGGAGATAAGATCTCCTTCAACCTCGATTGGAGATAAGATTTTTCCGAGCCTCAACTTCAATAGGAGATAAGATCTCTTTCAACCTCGACTGGAGATAAGATCTCTCCGAGCTTCAACCTCAAGTAGGAGATAAGATCTCCTTCAACCTCGACTGGAGATAAGATCTCCTCCGAGCTTCAACTTTAATAGGAGATAGGATCTCTTCAACTGGTCGGAGATAAGATCTTCCCAAGCTTCAACTTCAACAGAAGATAGGATCTCCTTCAATCTCGACTAGAGATAAGATCTCCTCCGAGCTTCAATCTCGGCTGGAAATAAGATCTCCCCCAAGCTTCAACTTCAAAAGAAGATAAGATCTCTCTCAACCTCCACGGAAGATAAGGTCTCTTTCGAGCTTCAACTTCAATCGAAGATAAGATCTCCCTCGATCTTCAACTTCAACAAAAATAAGATCTCCCCCGAGCTTCAACTTCAATAGGAGATAAGATCTCCTTCAATCCTCGACTGGAGATAAGATCTCCTCCGAGCTTCAACTTCAACAGAAGATAAGATCTCCTTCAACCTCGACTTGGAGATAAGATCTCTTTCGAGCTTCAATTTCAATAGAAGATAGGATCTCCTTCAACCTCGGCTGGAGATAAGATCTCCTCCGAGCTTCAACCTCAGTTGGAGATAAGATCTTCCCCGAGCTTCAACTTCAAAAGAAGATAAGATCTCTCTCAACCTTCACGGAAGATAAAATCTCTTCCGAGCTTCAACTTCAACCGAAGATAAGATCTCTTCCGAGCTTCAACTTCAATAGAAGATAAGATTTCCCCCAAGCTTCAACTTCAATGGATGTAAAGCCCGAAAAAGAACTTTGGCAGTCATCTCTCTTGTACTCTCTTCCTTCAAATTTCAAATTCAAAAGTGGGGGTACTAGTATTGGAGATAAACCCCGCTCCCACCGAAGTTCAGTCTGATGCTTAGCCTAATGTAACTAATAATCACGAAAGAACTTCGATCGAAAATTCTTTCTCGAGCGGTCGAACTCCTTCCAGACTTCTTCAGCAGTCGAACTCCTCCATCGGCTGAATTTCTTTCAGACTCTTTCAGCAGTCGAACTCCTCCAGCAGCCGAACTCCTCTAGCGGTCGAACCCCTTCCGGACTCCTCCAGCGGCTGAACTCCTTTCGGACATCTCTTTCAGCTGAACTTCTTCCAAACTCCTTCTTCAGTCAAACTTCTCCATCAATCGAACTTCTTTCGGACTTCTCCATCAGTCGGACTCCTTTTGGACTTCTCCATCAGTTGAACTTCATCCGAATTTCTCTAGTGGATTACTTTCAGATTTCAACTAGCATTCCTCTCGGATAATCCCCTCTAGCCATATTTTCTTTAGCAGTCCAAACTCCTCTGAAATTGATATATATCAAAGTTCTTCACCAACTAACGCCTGCTTCCTCCGAACTTCGACTATTAAATCTCAACAAATGGGCACATCACGACAATGGACACCTTTTTCTATAACAAACTCTACGTGGCTCTGAGTGGTCCACTACCAGATGGTTATGGCTGTCACTATCAATCTACTACAGACGATACTTCTCTTCATAACAAACTCCATGCGACCCCGAGCGGTCCACTACCAGATGATACCTTTCTCTCCGTAATAAACCTCATGTGGCCCCGAGCGATCCACTACCGGACGGTTATAGCTATCACTATCAGTCTATTACAGACTCCATCTATGAAAAGGGATCTTTCATATACGTTTTCTCTAGGCTCTCTTTTTCTTTCCAAAATTCTGCTGAGTTCTTTCCTGAGCACTCCATTTCTGTTGATCAGAAGAGTTGACTTGGTCGTTGGAGGATCCTGTCGAAGCCACAATCATCGACTCCGAATAGGACTTTGTTTTGCAGGTCACCAGCGGTGACCTCTTCTTTCTCAACTCCAACTAGATCCGACATCAATCAGATTCTGCACCAATAGGATCGAAATTGATTGATCGATGTCGACCTTTTAATTTGAAACTTATAGATTTATATAATTTTTTTATTATTTATATTTTTTACTTTATTATTTTCTCAACCAAATGCTGAGTTGCGTCACCATGGTTTCCACCGACAGCCTTTTTCCTTTACATAGCAACCAGAGGTTTTGGATTCTAATCCTAGATTTTACATTCCTAAACATTTAGATTTAGATAGCCATAATGCAGGTAGATCTTCCTCCCTTTCTCTTTTCCGAAAAATATGTGGTGCGTGATATCCAGCATTAGCTATAAAACTAACTAAAGGCCCGCTTGAAATATTCA
Source organism: Cocos nucifera (assembly GCA_006176705.1). NCBI lineage: Eukaryota > Viridiplantae > Streptophyta > Magnoliopsida > Arecales > Arecaceae > Cocos > Cocos nucifera. The sequence continues at coordinate 424,571 of QRFJ01000813.1, read as the reverse complement.
GCAGGATTGGACTGAATTTTCTCTTGCATCGTGGATTAGATGGCCCATATCAACTCAATATCTCTCTAGCCTAAATCAGTAAATCCTATGAGCCTTTTTTTTTTTTTTTTCCTTTTTCTGCAGTCCAATATATAGATCTATAGATGGAATTTAGGCTAAGACTAACATAGACTTTTGGAAAAAAAAAAAAAAAAGGGCTGCATAGGTTAACAGGCTTGATTCTTGTAGAAAATCTAGTCTAATCTTGCTGTATTTCACAAATAGACCCTAGTATATCTAATTTTAGTAGTAGCTAATATACAAGCGGAAAAAAGCAAAAGCAAAACTGACGATAATAGTTGATTCATGATTTCTATTATATAATTGAACATGCGTTGGGGTTCTCATCACTAAACATATCAAAATCCACTACCATATTCTCAACAAAATTGCCAGATGAGACCACACCACCATCCCTTGTTTCCATATTGCAATCTCCAGATGGCAGAAACGTCTCATCTTTATTGCCTCCGACATTGTCATCATTCTTTTTAATAATTTCAACCCTTTTGCCAGTCTTCTTCCTGAGTTTTTTCAGAATCTTTTCCGGTTCAATCCGACCTGTCACGATAGCTTTGTCCCCGTTCATGTCTACATTAACTGTCTCCACGCCTGCCTAAAGAAAATTTGATAACTCTTAAAAGAAGTCCGTAAAAAATTGTTCTGCAATTAATTTTAGTAGAGCGATCATACCTTTAAATTTTCGAAGGGTGTTGAATACCAATTTTTCGCAAGCTTTGCAATGCATGTATACTTTTAGTTCTAAAACAATTGCCTATCAAATAAAATCAAATTCCAAAAAATAAGAATACTTCATAATTCAGCAATCATGACAAACCCTATTAGGCAGGGTGGTTAGTTTAATTTTACCATGGATGGTCAACATACCATCAATACTCTAAATGACCACGGCCCTGGTTGCCCACCATCTTAAAAAAAAATACAAAAAAATAATTAAAAAAAAGGTAGAAGAGTTAGTCATTCAATAGGCATGCAACCCAGTACATTTTTTGGTTGGAGAAATTTTGCAACATCTCCACTCACATTTCATATGTCTTAGAAGATTCAGCTTCTTTCTGGGTCTTCCTCTAGGTTTTGCTGGTCGACACTGCTCCAATTCAGAATTGATCATTCAAAAAAAAATGTCATGGAATATAATCTCCAGTAAAATTTAGTCTGACAAATTTTTTTTAAAAAAAAGAGACAGATTATATCTCCAATGAATATATCCTTCTCCATGAAAAGAATAAAAGTAGATGAAAGTTGCTCTTATACCTGGTTGTCTCTTTCTATCAATCTATTTTTGTTTTTGAGAAAAGCATGAAGCCAACCATCAAATTTCCTCGTTGAACCTCCAACATATGGATTACTAAGAAGAAACACCGGTGATAAGATTTGAACCAACTTAGAATGAGAATATACTACTCTTTGGAAAGGAAGAAAGAAGGATTAAACCAATGGCGAATCCAGCTTTCATGCCTCCCAATAGAAGAGAGCCATCACACCCCAAAAATCTCTCAACACCAAGAAAAAAAATGTTCGGAGGTTGTTAGAAGGGAGCGTGGAACCGTGATTTGTGCTGGACCCGCATTGTCGAAACTCCGATTGTTAAGGGAATAGATATGTATGGCCAATATCTATGGTGGGAACTCTCAACGTGAAGACTGTTTGGATTTTTGCCACATAAGCAATTCACTTAGTTATTGGCATTCATATGAAATTTGCCCTATCTAATTTTTTTTACTTGCGACACTTTCATGCGGGGCGGAATTTTGCAATTGCTGGAAATAAATAAATAAATAAATAAATAAATTTTGGTAAACAATTCCTCAAAAGGTTCAATGAGGAAAAATAGTTCATGCCGGCCATAGAAGCCATATGAACTATTTTGATATTTGTACAATGCTTTGAAGGTTGTGCCCTCACAATCTCTATCTCAAGGTGATTTTCGAGGCATATATAGACCATGGTGGAGCCATAGACTTATTCTCACTTGATGGTGGAGCCAAAACAATTTTTTTTAAATCTTATAGGCCTCTTGAACATGAAACTTAAATCAACTCTATCATTATAATGTGAACGGTTAGGTGTACATGGCGGTTGACCTTCCCATATTATGTCTGTGCTATAGTTCTTTCTTTTTTTCTTCTTCTTCATTTTTTTTTTTTTTTTTTTTTGAGGGGGGAGGGGGCAACCCAATGGGCCAACAGTAGATCATTAAATCCTGATATTTAATTATAGCTGGCATCCACCATGATTCAAATATGGATTATTTGGTTTGAAGAATAGACCCATTCTACTGGGTTACCATCGCAGTGGTTCTGAGCTATAGTTCTTAAATAACGCTACTTTGCATCTTTCCTTCTTTCTCTAACCAGGCGGAAGTGCAAATCGAAGAGCTATTCAAGTCCACGTATTTTTCTTCTAAAAATCGTGCCCTCCCAATTGTGTTTATTCTCTAATGACTCAATCTTCGTCGGCTTTCTGTACTATAATAAAAAAAATTTATAGTAGTGGTCAAAAAATTGTAGCAAAAATATATTAAATCATTAGTAAAATCTATACCAATAATTGGTAAATTGTGGCAATCAATGGTATCGCTAAAGTTATTATCATAGTTTAGATGATCGCCAGTATAAGTAATTCTATATTAATGGTCTTAAGTTACCCTGTAGCCATGGTTGGTAACCATTGTTGCCATTTGTTGCAACAATTGCAGCCATTGGAATACACTAGACCAAATTTTTCATTGTAAGTTAGGGTAAAAAATGAATCAAATATTATCTAACCAAATTCATGTTTTATTTGATTGGATTTGGATGGAAATTCTTGTATCTGATTAGATTTGGATACAAGTTTGGATATATGCTTCCAAATTTACATGTGTGGAAAATAATTTATATATAACTTAAGACCATTTTGATTATTATATATTACCTAATTACCATGGAGACGTTAGCTTCTAATATGAAGGTATGGTTTATTATACTTATTTAAGATTCATTCACATCATAAAATTTATCATTTAAAAAAATATTATGGTATTTCATATTTTAATAATTAGTTATTTTTTATAAAAATTCAATCCTCTTCCTTTTTTCAAAAAAATAAAAAAAATAAATTACTTCATTTTATTCTTTATAATATTTTGATAATCTTATTATCAAAATATTTAAAAATATCTATAATTTCAACATATTTCTATAAACATTTTTTTAAAGTCATTTAAAAGTAGATAATTCATGATTCTTTATAGTTGTGCTATTAAAATATGATATTCAATATAAAATAGTTTTATTATTTTATATTTTATTTAATTAACTCTAAATTTTATATATTTCTAATAAAAATTTAATTGGATTAATGATCCAAATCCTTTGTTAAATCAACCAATTACATCTTTGATCATTATAATATTATTAAGGTACATCACTTGCAATATTTATGATGGATTTTATATTAAAAACTATTTTATCTATTCGTTAAACTGACTTGATCTATATAACTTATTTATTAAATAGATTAGATCAATTGAAATTGAGAATAATATATTTAATCTATGAGAATATTTTAGGTAAAAATATAATACATAATCATTTTCATTAAATTTCTTATCCATCTAATATTCGATAAGCATTAATTATCCTTCTAAGCTTATTTCATAATTAAATACTCAATATTTTACAATAAAAACATATTTATTGCTATTTAAGTTCTATTTAATTAGAAAATATCATCGTATCATGGCAACATAAAAAAATTTAGCAACATCTATAAATAATTGTAACAATATTATTATAGATTTTTTTAATGATAATTATCAAAACTATTATTATAAAATATGATTTTTTTTTTTTTTACGGTGGTTATATGATATCGGTGCCATATACTAAATTTAAGTAATTCTCTTGATGAACTACTACGATATTAGGTATCTTTTATAATATTTCTTAAATCTATTATTAGACAATATTTATGGAAGCACATTTCATGGAACATTGCTCAAATTCTGTTGCTATAGAATGTTTTTGCTATGGTCACATACATCGAAAGCATAGAATTTTATATATGGTTGAAAAATATGCATAGAATCATGAAAGGACTTCATAAAATGATTGAAGGATAAAGCTGATAATAAGTTCGAAATGAAAAGTTGAAATCCGATAGCCAAGTTTAATATGGCAATTTGAAATCACTCCCATCAGTCATTGCATAGGTGATGTCCGGTTGAAAAGCATAGCCAATATCATGCAACGAAGTACTGCATTTGTAAAATTCTACATTCACGTACTGCAATGTATGAAGAATATGGCATCGTACCCATACCACATGGATGCCCGGTAAGTAGTTTACCATATGCCACCAAATTGTATCCATATTTTACCAAGATGCTAAAATTGCACTCGCAAACCTTGACGCAATCAATAAAGAAATATTATATTTTCAACATTTAGTTTTTATTATATCATTTGCATCTAAATTTAGATGTATCGAGTTTTCAGAATTCAGGTAGTCGTCTCGTCCCTACCCAACCTCTTACGAGGTTATGCATTGCCGGCTAGAATCTTATGATCCCTTCTTTTAATAAAATCGTCCACAGTGAAAGTGCCACCCATAATTTAAAAAAAGAAATGAATCAAATACTTCAAACATCTTATAAGAGGAATGGAACAATTGGAGGACGGTTAATTGCAGCCCTACGAGTCACCTTCTACCCAGAGCTTTGAACTTGATTGGTCAACAAGGTCAGTTAATCCCTCCCACGAGAAGGTAACTGTTAAGCCGAGACATGCTCGGATACAATTTTGGATTAATATTAAAAAAATGCTTAAGATTAAGACCGTAAACCGATCCAAATCGAGATTCTACAACTTGCCATTCCTTGCATCTTCCGTATCCTCCATGAACCACCGCATGGAAACATGATTCGCTCCTATGGGCTACAAACCTCCCTACGTAGGGATGCTTCCATACCTTTACGTAGGCTTTACTTCTTCTCCCCACTTTGAAAAGAAAAAAAGGGCTCATCGGCTTTTCCAAATCTCTGCCTTTTATCCCTAAATCTACAAACAATTCCAGGAAAAATTCCCTCGCTGCCTGATATCCAAAGCACCGGACCTGGAACATCGCCATAAAATAGAACTCGTTTCCCAAAAGTAAATAGAACAAAAAGGCGTTTCCCACCTCACTCCCACGAGAAACTGCACCAAAATCTCGATCGTAACGGGTAACGGACAATGCGGCAAACGATTAATCGGATCGCCGATATAAGCCGAGTACCGTCCGGAAAGGTAAGAAAATCCAGAACGGGACTGACATATTTCGGGAAAAAAAAAAAAAGGAAAATGAAAGCCATAACCGACCTTCCGAAGGACGACGGAGCGTCCCGATAAGAGAGGATCCAAGAAGGAATAGAGTTTTCAGAGGGCCGAAGAGAGTCTAGAAGAATTCCTGCCTATGAGAAGAGGAGGAGGGAGAGCAGAGAGCGGACCGAGGCGAGCCACCCCCTCCACAATAAAAGACAAAGCCCCAGCTCGAAGTGAGAGGGAACTCTTCCCCTGCTCCCCTCTCCCCTTCTGCCCCTCCGCCAATCCTCACTGCTAACTTAGCGAAACTAGAAATCGAGATCGAAGGTGAAGTCGTCTGAAGTCATCGATGCCGCCCCCGTTCTGATCCGCCGTCCGATAGACTCCGTCCGGCCTCGCCGTCTCTGGCGCCGCCACCGGAAGATGTTCATCCGAGTGCGCTCCAGGAAGCGGAAGACCGGGACGGTGCCCGTGTACCTCAACGTCTACGATCTGACCCCGATCAATGTCTACGCCTACTGGCTCGGCCTCGGCGTCTACCACTCCGGCGTCCAAGGTGATCTCTCTCTCTCTCTCTCTCTCTCTATATATATATATATATATATATATCTCTAGGGTTTGAAGTTGGGATTTTCCTTTTTTTTTTTAATGGGGTGATTGAGCTAGGGTTAGGGTCTTTGTGATTGGGGCAGTGCACGGGGTGGAGTATGCGTACGGAGCGCACGAGCACGCGACGACGGGGATCTTCGAGGGGGAGCCGCGGCAGTGCCCGGGGTTCGTGTTCCGGAAGTCGATCCTGATCGGGCGAACGGATCTGGGGCCGCGGGAGGTGCGGGCGCTCATGGAGGAACTCGCCACGGAGTACACCGGCAACACCTACAACCTCATCTCCAAGAACTGCAACCATTTCTGCAACGAGGCCTGCCTCCGCCTCACCAACAAGCCCATCCCTCGCTGGGTCAATCGCCTCGCCCGGATCGGTACTTCTTCTTTTCCACGATAGATGGATCCCGCTTTTCCTTCCAGAGTTTCGATTCTTTAGAGGTTTCTGAAGGGTTTCGATCGAAATCTTTAGGTTTTCTTTGCAATTGCGTGCTGCCGGTGCAAGTGGCGGCGGTGAGGAGTCGCAAAGACGAAGCCAAGGGAAACCGAGAAGGGGAGAGGAGGAAGCTCAGAAGCAATTCCACTCGATTCCCTCCTCCCACCACCTCCTCTTCTACGACTGCAGCTCCCATTTCCTCTATTCCTTCTTCGGAGACTATTAGAAGCCGTAGAAGAAGTCGGCGCTCATCGTCGTCATCTTCGGTTTCCTCGTCTTAAAGGTCCGATCGCCGGCGCCGGCGCCGGAGGGTATGCGGGAATTGCCTTCAAAAAAAAAAAAAAAAAAAAGAATTCCTAATTTCATGTGGAATTATTTTTTTTCTTTTTCTGTACCATTAAATGCCGGAGCTGTCTCCCATTTCCAGCTCAGTAGCTCAGTAAATGCTGGATTTTCTGTTACCATTGATACGGACGCTAATAATCTATATATATATATATATATATATATATTTCTTCAGAGAAGCTGTTTGCTGTTCCGCCGATCACTCACTCTCTGTTTCGCTCACGTGTAATTCTGATTCCACTGATGCTATCTCGCTGTTGGCGACCCAAACGGCGAATCCGGTTTCACGTTATAATTTCTGCGTTCCGTTGGTACTGGTTAACGTCTGCCGGTCCCACGCAAGCAAGGGAAAGGGCAAGTGTCGCTGTCCTACACGTGTGGGATAGATAGATGGTGATGGGAGGTCCACCGTGGTCCCTCCCTGGATACACCGATAATGCTTTCGGCGGTAGCGGTTGAAGAATAATATAATAATATTAATAAAATGATAAATAGATGTTAGGAGTGAAATCGTGTGAGATTATGGAGTAATCTCCTGTGTCGACCTCTGAACTCTCGATGATGGCTTTTTTTTTTTTTTTTTTTTTAGGCAGCGTGTTTTATTTTCCTTTTTTTATTTTTTTCCTCTTCAAACTCTCTCATTATGCCCATTTTCTTTCTGCTCTCCTCACTGGCATCTTTTATCATTCTTTGCTGTCGCGTTCTTCTCCATCGTCACCGTCGTCGATTTTTTTTCCTCCAATCTCCGTCAGGAGCTTTTCTAGTTTTTTTTTATAGATCTCCGAAAAATAGAGATGCTAACCTTCTCTGCTGTCCTCGCCGCCATCTTCCACCGGTTTTCATCATTTTTTTCTTCTATATTGAAAAATGTGGAGAAAGGACTGACCCTTAATTTTTTTACGTCTTTCCTTGGTTCTCTCATATAATAATAATATAAGCGCCATAAGCGCGCCTTGTGTGGTAATCCGAGCCTGTGTCTCATATCAAGGACGGATGGAACAATGCCGCAATGGAGATAGTTTGTGATGGTGATCGGATGGCTGATAGTAATTTTGGGGTGTGGGTGGATCTACCCTCCTAGGTTAGGCTATGATAAGAACCTTTCTCTGAGAACACTTTCATCTTGTTTAGGTTTTTGCTTCCTTTGAATGGTCATCCTGGAGAGGGATTTGTTGTGGCTCCAAGCCTAATAAATTTTAAAATGTCATTGGCATTTGAGTCTAGATACTATTGGCACTCAAATGGGAACCAGAAGGATCCTTGATCTCAAAAAAACCAACAGGGTGAGGACAATTATCCGTGGACTAATCATAGTAGAATAACTAGTGTTTAACATGTGCACTGCATAAGGTAATTTTTTTTTTAAAATTATTTTAAAAATATAATAATACATGAATATGCTAGATTATAAAAAGTAAAAGATTTTTATGGCATATTAAGCAGAAACTCTATCTTTATTATCGATATTATAAATATCAATATCTACCAAGAACTCTATACCACGGAGTTTTTGTAGAAAAATTCTCAATGTTAATACCAGCCCATGCGATGTGTAGGATATTTTTTTTTTTCTCTTTTTTTTTTTAAATATTATATAATCATACATCAAATTATAGTAACTAAATACTTAAATAGAAATTTTTATTACATATTAAGCAATAAACTTTAACAATAGCGGAATAGGAACTCCCACCAAATATTTAAATCAATATAGTAATATCAATTTAGGATAAATATAACACTTATATATTTTAGCTAGATAATATTTTTAAATATAAATAATACTTATATTAATTATATAACTATTATTGTGATTGGCAGAGGCTCCAAACCTAATAGATTTTAAAATATTATCGGCATTTGTGTCTAGATATTATTGGCAATATTCAAATGGGAATCAGAAGGATCCTTGATCTCAAAGGAAACTGTTGGGGATAAACTTCGCTCCCGTCAAAGTCAAGTTCAATGCTCTACCTAATGCAACCAGTAGCCGCGGAAGAGCTTCAATGGATGGGTCTTAGCCGAACTCCTACAATCGGCGAACTACTTAGCGGTCGAGCTCCTTGGACTCCAAACAGTCGGGCTTCAACCGAACCCCCAGCGGCTGAGCTTCTTCTAACTCGTTCAGCCAGCCGATCTACTTAGCTGTTGAGCTCCTTCGGACTCCCAGCATCAGGATCGAATCCCTTCTACCGGCCGAGCTCTTTGGACTTCAAGCGGTCGGACTTCAACAAAATTTTTCGGCGCCCGAGCTCCTTAAGCGGCCGTCCCTTCAGCCGACCGAGCTCATCCGAACTCCTCTACGATCGAGCTCCTCCCGAGCTTTCTCTTCAGCCGAACTCTCCTACAAGTCCGAACTCCTTTGGACGAACTGTCGCCATCAGTCCGCAATAGGCAACAAGATCGGATGATATGGCCGCCACTACTGACGACACCACTCTCTCCGTAACCAGTCCCATGCGGTCCACGATCTACCAGTATGGCTGTCACCATCCATCTGATGGCACCTTCCTCTCCGTACCAAACTCCATGCGGCCCACGACTTGCCAGTATGGCTGTCACCATCCACCTGACAATGCCTTCCTCTTCATGCCGAACTCCATGCGGCGGTATGACCGTCACCATCAACTAAGCTCCATCTATAAAGGACCCTCCAGATACGCTAACTCTAATATCTGGAATCTCTCAAATCACTGAGCTCTCCTCTTCTTCTCCAAGCTCTGGAACTCATTCCGAGCACTACATTTCTGTTGGCCAGAGTTGACTTGATCGTCGGAGGGTCCTGCTGGAGCAACCCCCCATCGGCTCCATACGGAACTCTATTTTGTAGGTCCCCGATGGCGACCTCATCGGCCATAACTCTAGTAGACTCCGATGATGATCAGTTTTTGCGTCAACAGAATGGCGCTAGAGGAAGGACCGAACCTCCGAGGTTCCCTTGTTCTTAAAGAAGTGCTCGACGACTTTTCTCTTCCTCCTGCGGAGATCTCCCTTTTCTCTCTTGAAGAGAAAATGCCTTTCAGAAGAGCTTCGACATGGCGCTCGACGGCCTCCGTGGCCCGATCCCATCCAGATTCGTTTGTTCCTGCTCCCGTTGCAACCCCAGCAGCCCAGGCTCCACCTGAAGTCACCGCAGATGTAGAGCAGTTCAACCTGCTGATCGGTTCGCGGCCCCACCGAGATGATGCAGGCCGTGCAACAACCTCTGACGGAGACTTTATCGGCAAATCCGCCATGAGGATGCAAGGAATCGGCCTTAAGGAAGAGCATTTGGGCATACCAATTGCCCTTAGGAAGGAAAAACATAGAGCAGAAGCTCTCCCGAAGAAACATGAAGTTCCTCCATGGAGGGTTTCGCAAGGGGGCGGAATAAAGTTCGGCCGCATCTACGACCTCCCCAGCGCAAGTGAGGTCGAACTTCACCTCGAGCTCGCCATCAAGAAAGCCCCGACCAAGAGGGTATAAAGTTCACACAGAAAGGTGGAAAGAAGTTCGGCATGTACGAGGCCCTCGAGCTAGCCGCCGAACTCACCATCAAGAACCTCCGACAAAAAAGCACGAAGTCCTCCTGATGAAAGCTTCACAGAAGAGCGGAGTGAAGTTCAGCGCAAGCGAGGCCAAACTCCCCCTCGAGTGCGTCGTCAACAAAACCCCCTACATCTTCGCAGGAGGTAGAGTGAAGTCCGGGCAAAGAAAGCCGAGCTCCCCCCTCGAGCTCATCGCAAAGGGAGTTCTCCCGCGGAGGGTCTCGCGGGAAAGCGGAATGAAGTCTGGCGCGGAAAAAGCCGAGCTCCCCTCGAACTCATCCTCAAGGAAGTCCAGACAAAAGCAGCAGGGAGTTCTCCCACGGAGGGTCTCGTGGGAAAGCAGAATGAAGATTCGGAATGAAGTTCGGTGCGAAGAAGGCCGAGCTCCACCTCGAAGCTCATCATCGAGGAAGGGGCATGAAGTCCTTCCGCGGAAGCTTTCGCAAAAAAGCGGAGCGAAGTTCGATACAAGTGAGGCCGAACTTCACCTCGAAGCTCGTCATCGGAATGAAGTTCGGCGCACACAAGGCTGAACTCTCCCCTCAAACTTCAGCATCGGAATGAAGTTCGGCGCAAGTGAGGCCAAACTTTCGCTCGAGTATGTCACCAAGGAAGCCCCCTACAAAGATTTCACACGAGGTGAGACGAAGTTCGGTCGAGCTCACAACCGCCCCAAGGCAAGCGAGGACTTCCTCTCGAGTATGACTCTAAGGAAGCCCCAACGAAGTGGCATGAAGTTCTCCCGTAGGTTTTTCAAAGGAATGGAATGAAGTTCGGCTGCGCTCACGGACTCCCTCCAAAAGTAGGCGGACCCAAACTCCTCGAACTCGCCACCGAGGAATCCCCGACAGAGGGGCGCGAAGAAGCCCTCCTCCTGAAAGGTTCCGTGACTGTGCCCTCGAACTCAGATTCTCGTCGAAGTGAAGAACCAACTGCCAAGATCAGAAGGATTACAGTCCCTCCCCATAAACAAGCGCGATCGAAATAAGTACTGCCTCTACCATCACGACCACGTCCACGACACCGAGGAATGCATCCAGCTTCGAGATGAAATTGAGAAGCTCGTCAGAAAGGGGCGGCTGAGTAAATTCCTCCGGCACCAGCCTGAAGCAGGAAAAGATCGGCCAAGGGCGCTGCCATAGCTAGAGATGGCAAGGAGCTCGGCGCTGCCATAGCCAGAGACCGCAAGAAGGTCGGCCACCTTACGGCATCATCCACATTACCCCTGGAAGGAGCTTGATGCATCAGCGATTCATCATCTCCCAGCGATAAGAGCTTGCACCAAATTGAGGAGGCCAGTATGAGGAGGTCATCCACCCCGGGATTTATTGCCAAAGAAACATGGAGGAATAATTCTACCACGACCTTGAAATACAGAATTTGGGGATGTGCTGCTAGTAACTTCTTTCCAATAAAATTCTTTCCTTTCGATAATATTATTTTTGGATGCGAAAACTATGCAATGACAGGCAAGAAGCAGTCAATAATTACTGCGTTAGGAATAGGAGGAGAACCTCGTCCTAACGTGGGCAACAACCTCGGTTAGAGATAAGATCTCTTCCGAACGAAGGCCTCGTTCATAAAGGATGAGATGGGGGAGAGGCCCTGACAGCGGCTCTTATGTGCCCCCACAGCTCGTTAGGAACAGAAGGAGAACCTCGTCCTAACGCGAGCAACAACCTCGGCTAGAGATAAGATCTCTTCCGAGCGATCGAGTCAACCTCGGCTAGAGATAAGATCTCTCTCGAGCGATCGTTGACAACCTCGGCTAGAGATAAGATCTCTCCCGAGCGATCCGTGGACAACCTCGGCTAGGAACAGGAGGAGAACCTCGTCCTAACATGAGCATCAACCTCGGCTAGAGATAAGATCTCTTCCGAGCGATAGAGTCAACCTCGGCTAGAGATAAGATTCTTCCGAACGATCGTTGACGAGCGACCGTGACAACCTCGACTAGAGATAAGATCTCTCCCGAGCGATCGTGAACAATCTCGATTAGGAATAGGAGGAGAACCTCGTCCTAACACGAGCATCAACCTCAGCTAGAGATAAAGATCTCTCCTGAGCGATCGAGACAACCTCGACTAGAGATAAGATCTCTCTCGAGCGATCGAGTCAACCTCGATTAGGAACAGGAGGAGAACCTCGTCCTAACGCGAGCAACAACCTCGGCTAGAGATAAGATCTCTTCCGAGCGACCGTGGACAACCTCGGTTAGGAACAGGAGGAGAACCTCATCCTAACACGAGCAACAACCTCGGCTAGAGATAAGATCTCTCCCGAGCGACCATTGACAACCTCAGCTAGAGATAAGATCTCTCTCGAGCGATCGAGTCAACCTCGATTAGGAACAGGAGGAGAATCTCGTTCTAACACGAGCATCAATCTCGACTAGAGATAAGATCTCTTCCGAGCGACCGTGGACAACCTCGATTAGGAACAGGAGGAGAACCTCATCCTAACACAAGCATCAACCTCGACTAGAGATAAGATCTCTTTCGAGCGATCGAGTCAACCTCGACTAGAGATAAGATCTCTCCCGAGCGATCGTTGACAACCTCGGCTAGAGATAAGATCTCTCCTGAGCAACCGTTGACAACCTCGGCTAGAGATAAGATCTCTCTCGAGCGATCATTGACAACCTCGACTAGAGATAAGATCTCTTCCGAGCGATCGAGTCAACCATAGACAACCTCGGTTAGGAACAGGAGGAGAACCTCGTCCTAACGTGAGTAACAACCTCGGCTAGAGATAAGATCTTTTTCGAGCGATCGTAGACAACCTCGACTAGAGATAAGATCTCTCCCGAGTGAAGGCCTCATTCATAAAAGATGAGACGGAGGGAGAGGCACGAACGACGGTCCGTATATGCCTCCACAGCCTGTTAGGAACAAGAGGAGAACCTCATCCTAACGCGAGCAAAGTCGAAGGCCTCGTTCACAAAGGACGAGACGGAAGGAGATGGACAACGGTCCAAATGTGCCCCCATAGCCCGTTAGAAATAGGAGGAGAACCTCATCGTAATGCGAGCAAAGTCGAAGGCTTCGTTCACAAAGGACGAGATGGGAGGAGAGGCGCGGACGACGGTCCATATGTGCCCCCATAGTCCGTTAGGAATAGGAGGAGAACCTCGTCCTAACGCGAGTAAAGTCGAAGACCTCATTCACAAAGGACGAGATGGAGGAAGATGGACGACGGTCTAAATGTGCCCCCACAGTCCATTAGGAACAGAAGGAGAACCTCGTCCTAATGCGAGCAAAGTTCAAGACCTCATCCACCTTAGATGAGATGGGGGGAGACGGACGACGGTCTGAATGCATCCCCACAATCCGTTAGGAGCAGGAGGAGAACCTCATCCTAGCATGAGCAAAGTCCAAGTCCGAGCTCCGAAGTCCGTAGAAAATCGGATCTCCATCAACGTTGGCTAGAGATAAGATCTCTACCGAAGCGACCGACGACCTCGGCTATAGATAAGGCCCGGGACAACCTCGGCTAGAGCACCCGAGAAGCCTCGGACAGAGATAAGGTCCGCGATAATCTCGACCAAGATGCCTGAGACAACCTCGGCCAGAGTGCCCGAGAAGCCTCGGATAGAGAGATAAGCAATCTCCCGAGCGTCCGTGCCAACCTCGGTCAGAAATAAGATCGGAGGCAACCTCAGCTGGAGATCAGACTCGAGTGACCGTATTAACCTCGATTGAAGACAATATCGTCTCCGAGGAGCTCAACCTCTAACCTCGATCGCAGTGAATAAGGCCTACCTCAACCTCGGTTGAAGATGAGATCTTCCTCGCGCCTCAACTTCGCCATCAACTTTGACTGGCCATGAAATCTCCCCTCCGAGCTTCGACCTGAACTAGCACGACGCCCAGAAGAAGACTTCGACAGTCGCCTTTTCTGCACTCCCTTCCCTCGAATTTCGAGCTCGAAAGTGGAGGGGACTATTGTTGGGGATAAACCCCGCTCTCGCCGAAGTCAAGTTCAAGGCTCTACCTAATGCAACCAGTAGCCGCGGAAGAGCTTTAACGGATGGGTCTTAGCCGAACTCCTACAGTCGACCGAACTACTTAGCGGTCGAGCTCCTTGGACTCCAAGCAGCCGAGCTTCAGCCGAACCCCCAACGGTCGAGCTTCTTCTAACCCATTCAGTCGGCCGATTTACTTAGCTGCCGAGCTCCTTCGAACTCCCAGCGTCAGGACCGAATCCCTTCTGCCGGTCGAGCTACTTAGCGGCTGAGCTCCTTGGACTCCAAGCGGTCGGGCTTCAACGGAATCCCCCAGCGCCTGAGCTCCTCAAGCGGTCATTCCTTTAGCCGACTGAGCTCCTCCGAACTCCTCTACGGCCGAGCTCCTCTCGAACTTTTCCTTCAGCCGAACTCTCCTACAAGTCCGAACTCCTCTGGACGAACTATCGCCATCAGTCCGCAATAGGCAACAAGATCAGACGATATGGTCGTCACTACTGGCGATACCACTCTCTCTGTAACCAATCCTATGCGGCCTACGATCTGCCAGTATGACTGTCACCATCCGTCTGATGGCACCTTTCTCTCCGTACCGAACTCCATGCGGTCCACGACTTGCCAGTATGGCTGTCACCATCCATCTGACAATGCCTTTCTCTCCATGCCAAACTTCATGCGGCGGTATGGCCGTCACCATCAACTAAGCCCCGCCTATAAAGGACCCTTCAGATACGCTAACTCTAATCTCTGGAATCTCTCGAATCTCTGAGGTCTCCTCTTCTTCTCTAAGCTTCGGAACTCATTTCGAGTACTCCATTCCTATTGGCCAGAGCTGACTTGATCGTCGGAGGATCCTGCCGGAGCCACCCCCCATCGGCTCCGGACGGGACTCTATTTTATAGATCCCCGGCGGCGACCTCATCGACCACAACTCCAGCAGACTCCGGTGACGATCAATTTTTGCATCAATAAAAACCAACAGAGTAAGGATAATTATCTATGGACTAGTCGTAGTAGAATAACTAGTGTTGAACATGTGCACTGCATAGGGTATATTTTTTTCTGTTGAACATGTGCGCTGCATAGGATATATTTTTTCAGTTATTTTTAAAAATAATACATGAATATGATAAATCAAAAAAAATAAAAGACTCATATTAAGCAGAAACTCTATCTTTATTATTTGCATTATAAATATCAGCATTGACATAACCTATGAAGACTCTACACCATAGAGTTTCAATATTAATACCAGCCTATGCAATGTGTAGGGTATAAGTTTTCATTTTTTTCAATTTTTTTTAAAAAATACTATATAACAATGTATCAAATTATAATAAATAAAAATTTAAATAATTAAATTTTTATTATATATTAAGCAATGAACTTTAACAACAATGAAACAGAACTCCCGTCAAATATTTAAATTAATATAATAATATTAATTTAGGATAAATATAACACTTATTTATTTTTGCTAGATAATATTTTTAAATATAAATAATACTTATGTTAATTATATAACTACTATTGATATTTAATATTGATAATATTATTATTAAAAAATAAATAATATAATATTTATGTATAATATATTTTGCATGAAGTTTCTCTTACATTGTCTAAAGACAAGCATACCAAAAAAACTTATTGGCATAAATTAGATGAAATAATAGATATATGCATTAGTATGCCACCGGCATTATAGTGGATGGAAAGATGATAATTGAAGAGAGGATACAAGAGTAACTGATTTCAAATGCTTTAATCTTTAAGAATTTTCATACCATCATTCGAAGGAGATCAATTTAGAAAGAAATAAAGATCGAGTCCGAACTAAGCCATGGAGATCTAAATTAGCACTATTTTTAAAATAAAATATTTTTAATAAATTAAAATAAAATAAAATATATTGATACGTTGGATGGTCGAAGAGTCTCTGCAGTGTGCAAATTTGACTCATCTATATTAAAATATCATAATTGCCACCGGTTGCTACCCACATCTGGTCTTTACTCTAGGTTATTTTACTAATTGATGCCAATTGCTCTCCCACCACACACATCCATCAGAGTGACCATCTGTCAGACCTATTATCATATTTAGTCAACCAAAACTCTTGTATCTTTATTTGACCTACTTTATATTGACACCCTATCAGCCTATTGTGTAATTCTCCGATTAGCTCCCATATGGTGTCCTTTTAGTCAACTCTTGGAATATCCCCCTGAAATAAATTATACCTATTCTAATTCCACCACGTGGCTAATTAGGTATATATCTCCCACATGTTAGTTTGAGCAAAAATATGGGTTAACAAATATACATCTGTACATAAGTGATCACCAAAGGCCCATCTTTCTCTTATTTTAGTTATAAGAGACCTTCTTATCATGCAAAATAAGAAACCGTATTAGTGATGTTATTTATAAGGCGTCCAAATGGCAAAGGAGAGATTAGTTTACTAATTTTTCATTCAATATTACTAAATATGGGTAAATGTTGTTCACATTTTTTCTTTTATTTCTTGGTATATATCCCTTACATAGGCATGATTATGATAATTTATTTATTAATGTATATATCTTTAGATCCATAGAATATTTCAGCAAGTTACTAAAAATTATTGATCCATATGGTTATGGATTATTTCAATTCATGATTATGATAATTTATTTATTAATATATAAATTTTAAGATCCGGAGAATATTTCAGTAAGTTACTTAAAATTATTGGTCCATTTGGTTATGGATTATTTCAATTCAAGTGCTTTTTTCTAAGCAGGGTGCATGCCTTGAAAGTTAGCTATTTAAGCTAACTTGTATACAATGTTTGAAGGCTTATAAACTAAAAGACATAATACAATAATATAAAAATTGTTCAATTTACAGACTACAACTTGTTAGAATCTATATATGCATTTTTTCTTCTTTTATAACTATTCTTGAATTACAATATAATGTCTAATAAATTATAATAAATAAAAGACTTCAATAGTAAAATTTTGTTGCATATTAAGTAATTAATTTTGATATTAATCATGTAAAAACTTTCGTTAAATATCTAAATTGATATAATAATATCAATTTATATGATTATAATACTTATAAATTTTTGTTAAATAATATTCTCAAGTATCAATTATACTTATATCAATTATGTAAGTGTAATCAATATTTATATAATTGATACTTAATATTGATCATAGTATGATACTCCATTATCTATTTCTTATATTCACTTGTAATTAGGGGAATGGATAATATAATACTCACTTATAATAGGTATCTATTAATAAATAATCATTATCGGCCTATGTTCCTTTTTTATCAAATATAAGAACAAATAACAATCATTATTTGCTGAAAAAGCATATTATTTCGTTAAATCAGTATGTAAAATTATTATTATGAAGACTTATAATAATAATAATAGATAATAATAAAAAATGAAAGTACTTGTCTAGTCATCTTTCATCTGATGAAATATTATTTCTCAAGCTATACAGTTTCTTTTAGAGGAAAATCAATGCAAAAAATTGAATTTTGAGAATATTTAGTTAAAAAATAATGCAAATGAAAATGATGGTTGTTATTGATATGAAAACCAGCTATGATGACACTAAATAATGTATTAAAAGAGATTCATTTATCAAAAATATGTAATTTATATTTATAATTTTTTTTACTTGTAATAAGTTTGTAAAATCTTAAATAAGAGTTCTACTTATTATTCAGAATAAAGAACTATATTAATAATATTACTATTGCATATGCCCACAAGGCAAATGGAGTCTCAGCGTCACTTTCGTTACATATAAATTAATATAATAGATTGGTCAAAAGGTGGAGGTGAATACAAAATCCAAGATAAGATTCTCATGTCGTTGATTAATTGAGAGGTCTATCAAATATCAGTAGACAGCTCAACTTAGTGATGTAAGTGACTCGATTGGTTTGTTTCCTGATATAATAGATATTTGGTCAGCTGACTTGGTGTTGCGGATCTTTGGCCGCTAATCATTAGGTAGAGTTGAGGAGCTGATTCTTTTTGTCTTCTTGCCGGGCCTCAGGGTCAACTTAGATCATGCATCAGGTGCTAGGTTGGTTGGTGTTATCTATCACTAATTTTGAGTAGGTTTGTGGGGAAAAAATCCAAGAACTATCAGTTTTATGGTGCCCCAAGCCCGTGAGATGGGTTGGTGAATTTTTACGTCAAGAGCTGCCAATCTCACACAACTTGAAGGATAAACATTTCTTCACTGGAATTATTTTCCTATACATGACCTGATCGTCTTTAAAGAACTTAACAACATAATCAAACATGATCGTCTTTATCAGCAATCGAGCTTCAGAGAATTTTTATATAAATGTTTTTTAGGTATTTATTTATAATATATTGGTCAAAATGTGAGAACTACTAAAACAAATTCAAAAAAAGCAGTAAAGAAGAAGAAAACTAAGTCATTTTTGTTTTTTTTTTTGGTAAAAAAGTTATATTTGTTCATAAATGTGCATTCAAAGCAAGTTGTGACCGATACCAGTGCATATTGGCAAACAGAGGATGCCAACAGTTTTAGTTTGTAAAGCAACCATTTTTGACATTGATGCATCTAATTGCCACCTTAGAGTTGCCTCAGTTTTAGGAGAATCCATTCCCAAAGCATTCCTAATTTTCTACACCTCCACAATCCAGCCCATTCCACTGTGGGCCGATATGTAAGGTCAATTAGGGCCCATGTGCTACTAATTCCCTGAAAAAAAGCCCACACCCATAAACGGATGATTGAGAGAGTGCAGCAGAACAGGAAGGCCGTTCTAGCAGAAGGGCTATCGCGTTCTACGTATACAATTATCATTAAGACCAGGGCTTGAAAACCGTACACCCTCGGCTAGCTAATCTAATAGATCCTAATAGTTCTGGTTATGATGTGCTTAGAAATCCTCTTTTAATCACACTATATGAGTTAGGAGGGGGGGGCTAGCGACTCCGAGGGAAGGGGTGAATAGATCACAAGCAGCATGGCTTGAAGTTGACTTGGCTTCGCCAAAAGGCGTCTCCGAAGCCAGACTCGCAAGGCATCCCTAGGATTGGAACTGGAGTTGGGTTGGCCCAAGATTTATCGGGCCAAGCTGACTTCAGATCGGACTTTGAATTCGGCTCAAAACCATTTAGATCAGGCTTTTGTCCTAAAAATAGAGTTTTTTTTTGGGCCGGGCTCAAGCAAACTTTCGATCCGGCCCAGGCCCAAACCTAGATATAAATAACATAGGAATCCTAAATCCTAATGCCCGGTCCTCCTATTTTCTTCTTCTTCGAGGGGTCATGTTCAAAAAACTTCTTCACGATATCTAGGAACCCAATCGCCCCAAGCCCATCTTCGCCATCCTCCTCTCCTCCCCCCGCCGCCCCATCGAGTTCCGTTGGATTTTTGGGTCCCTCTTCGATGCTCTC
The DNA here is from genome assembly GCA_006176705.1 of Cocos nucifera. Taxonomy (NCBI): domain Eukaryota; kingdom Viridiplantae; phylum Streptophyta; class Magnoliopsida; order Arecales; family Arecaceae; genus Cocos; species Cocos nucifera. Next base: position 404,896 of record QRFJ01000813.1, on the reverse strand, counting down.
GAAGCAGAGCTTGCCAAGAAGGAGAAGGCCGACTTCGGGGAGGCAAACGATCGGACGGCTTTTGATTTCTTCCTCCACTCCTTCCGCCTTTTGCTGGCACTGGTCCGGAATGACTACAACCGGCTCGTTGATTTCTTTCGGGAATTCGCCCGCCTGGCTCTAGACGAGGTGGAGCGGCTTGGGATTTCGAGAGAAGAGGCGGTCCACAACATCCTCTTCGCTACCAGCTTCAATGCTTTCAGTGGGATGAAGATCCTGCTCCCCAGCTTGATCAAGCGGGTGGGGCGCGTCGGAGCACGGTTCCACGGTTGGCTGGCAGAGGAGATCCACTCGACGGTGAGGTCTAACGGCGGCGCATGAGGGCAAGAGGTGAGTATGAGGGCCAACAGCGGCGAGCTAAGCATGAGGGAGTCGAGGAAGATGGGGGATCTGAGTGGCTTGGCCCAATTGGGCTCGGGCCTTACTTTTTTTTAAAAAAATCAAGCCTAAGTCCGATCTGAAGCCCAAAAAAATATTTCGAATTAAGATATGATCCGGTCCAGTTCCAATCCTAGACATTTCTCTTGCAAGCTAACAGCTAAATATTATATCAGACATGGTTGGACAAAAGTCCATTTTCATTTATATATAAATGGGAATACTTAAATAGAGAGTCCAAATCATAATATGTAAAAACTTCCCCGCTCCATGCTTTGTTGGGGTAAGAAAGAAGGGATTACTTGCTGCCTTTGAAGGAAGCATGACCACCGTACCTCTACTCAGTAATACAATTGAAGCTAATCTAAGTCCACAAGCATAAGATAAGTCCACCACTATAGGGTTTGATCTGTCTCCCAATGCCGCATATCGATTAACTACAGGTTATGAATCGTACTTTGATCTCCCATTTTCAGAAGGGATGAGCGTACAACAAGCCTTGCAGCTTAGTGTAAAATAAATATAGATTTCAGACAATGTAGCTTACAGAGGAGTAAGATGAACCTGAGGATTTAGCAGGCAAAGACGAGTCACGGTCCATATCAAGCAAAACCAGATTTTAATTTGAACTCTTTTTATAAGAACCATCTTTAGATTCGCAGTGGATGCAAAACAGTCCAAAGCATTAAAGGGATATTTTAGCAGCTGATGAGGACGTCTAGTATTTTAGGATTTTTCAGAACCGGCAGTCGGACCACACCATGCTCCACAAAAGGCAAGCGACCGCACAGGATAATATGAATGGTGAAAGAGAGGCTATGATCTGATTTTTCACCTTCTAATCTTTGAACAAACAATAAAGATTACAGAAACATTAAAAACCCATGGACATATAATTTTTGCGTGACTGCTACTTGGATTCAATCACGAGATCATGAACCCCTCATCCTTAGTCTTCCACCATTCATATTATCCTGACTTGAACATGGCTCAGTATCCAGCATGCATGAGGATGCACAACCTTGGTGTGAAAATATCAACCGAAGGCTAACAAAGTGCTTTTACTATCATGAAATAACAACGCACAGGATATTATATAGTGCTTTCAATTATCTAAATATTTATATGATCAAAAATTATTATTATAATATATTCTTAATTTACAACTTATCTATTTTAATATTTTAATCTAAATAATATAATAATATTTAAATATTATATTTTATATTTATTTTTAAACATAATAATAATTTATAATATTTTTATATTATCATAATAATATAATATAGTATGATAATATAATATAATATAATATTTATATATCTTGACCAATAGCAGAAGTTTTTAGACCAAGTAAAGGCCATGTGGCATTATCTAGATAGGTTGAATGATTAAAACTAATGGTTGGATGTACTAATATCAGGATCCATACTGATTTTCTAATGATACGTTTTGATATAATATTAGTACCATACTATTTTAATTCATTTTAATTTTTTTTTATTTTTAAATTTTGAATTAAAGTTGGCATATGATTTGCTATAGTCTAAAATACAAAAATCAAGAAAAAAGTTTGAAACCTTCTTTCTTGTTCTACTCTCCTCCATTCTCAAACAAAGATGGCAGGAGAGAGATAAAAGGAGAGCGGAAGGAAGAAAGAGAGGGCGGAGAGAGAGAGAGGGAGAGAATGAGGAAAAGAGAGGAAGGAGAGGGGGGGGGGGGGGGGAGGGAAATGAAAAGAAGTTCTTGGAGAGCTTAAAAAGAGGATGGAGGTTAGCAACGAAGATTGAGAAAGAACAAGAAGGAGGAAAAGAGACAACTTCCCTCCGATTGCCATTGGGTTTTGAAGGGGGGATGATGGGTTTCAAAGCAGGATGGAAGCCAGCGCATTTGAAGGGACCTGAGTGTTCCTCTAACAAATTGGAAGACAGCTCAAAAAGAAGCTGCCTCTCAGACAAGGTAACTAATCAAAATAATCAGTTACATTAGGAGAACATCGAGCAGTCACCAACAAAAGATTGCAGTCATGGCCTAACTCGAAACGAACAAATTTACAAGAATCAAACCAGCAATATTTTCAGAGTCATGGTTGATACAGAAAATTCGAAGAATTGCAGTGATATTTTAACAGCATGTATATCGTTAGGGCATCTAATAATAAATGATATAGATTATTGGAGCTACTTTCTGGAAGAGACACCATGATATGATTTTTCACCATCTTCTAATCACTAATAAATGATATAGATTAAGAAACCTCTTCAGCTGACCACTTAAGAGATCATGGAAGCGTAGACCAACAAGTTTTGCTTGACTGGTAACTTAGGCTCAAAGTCTCAATCACATGATCATTTAGGTTTTAGGTGCACCTATCATCAAAATCCAACCAAAGCATGATTTAACGATATAATAACATGTTGTCTCCCCCTTCACCTCAATGTTCCACCATCCACGCTCCTATTCTAACATGTCTAGCTAGCTATTCAGCATTAAAACAAAATAACCTCGATGATATCAAGACAGCCGACCCTAGACAAAAGTCTTAAAACTTCTTCCACCTAAAGTGTTTCAACTACTTCACATTCTTTAATTCTACTGAGTTGCAAGACTGTGGGTCTGTATAGCTATGATTTTTTGATGGTAAAGGAGGCTAGAAAAACGGTGGGTCCGATTTCTTCATCGGCAACCAGTTGAAATGCCGATAAATATTTAAAAAATAAAGATTATTTAAGTATCGAAAAGAATGACAAGTATTGTAATTAAATTAATTTTTTTAACTCAAATGCCTTAGCTCACTCATGCGCTAATATACGTGGTTGGTATGGTAAATATTTTTAAAAAAATTATTTGAGCACTAAAATGAATGGCAAGTACCATAATTCTAATGTATATGGCTCATGCAGTAAATATTTTAAAATTAAAAATTATTTAAGCACTAAAATTAATGATAAATATTGTAATTAGATTGAACTTCAGGTTTACTTTTTTTGGTCTTTAGCCTACTCCTCTCCCAAATCATGATTTCTAGTGGCTAGGTTGCCGCCAAAGGTGGAGTTGGAGGGCGGGGGGTGTGTGGAGGAGTGTGTTGGGAGGCTATATGGGTGGTGCGGTGGCTGGGGTGGGTTGGTCTGTGGGACTTTTGAGTTTCAGGGCAGAGCAGGAGGAGGGTGCGAGGGCACATAGCACTTCACCGGGGATAAAGGAGGCCCAAGGGTGGAGGAAGAGGAGGAAAGGGAGAGGGGGGCAGTATGTGGCGGTGGGAAGATGAGTGTTGGGCTCGAGTAGAGGAGGAGGAAGGAGGTGGCGTGCAATGATGGAAAAACGAGCGATAGAGAGATGGGTGGAGGAGGAAGAAGGAGGATGGCATGTGGTAGTGGAGAGATGGATGGCAAGAAAAAGTTATGGAGAAGAAGGATTAAAAAATAATAAAATATATAGAAAAATATAATATTATAATAATATTATAAATATCCTTTATAATAAAATATAATAAAAAAGCATCGTAACAAAGTCCTAATTCGAAATATGAAAATAGCAATACTACATTTTCATGCAAATATTCTCGATGCCACCTCTAACAAGGGAATAACTACTCTATCTCCTTTATTTTCTTGAGCTTGCTATCAGAGACACCTATGGTCATCTATCTCTAGGAGCAAAAAAGCATTAATACATCATTTTATTCATTATGCTAGAATATATATATATATATATATATATATATATATATATATATATATATATATATATGTGTGTGTGTGTATATACACACACATATATGTATATATATATATACATATACACATATAATATATATGATATTATATATACATACACACACACACACACACATATAATATATATATATATTATATATATATATTATATATTATATTATATATTATATATATTGTTTTTGCTGTCCATTTGATGTGTATATTGCAATGTCTTCTTTTCAATTTACTTTGGCAGCTATCGCTCATCATGGGTGATGCTAGATGTTTAGGTTCATGTAAATTTATGCCACATGGTGTAAACCCCCTTTCATCCTCCATAAGCAAAACAGGATTTTGTAGAGGGACCTGGAGGCAAAATAGATAAGGTTTACACCATCCTTCTTGGTAAAGTATGCTACAAATAACAAGCTTGCTTGCCTGCTTGTCTAAGATGAAACAATCTTAAAAAGTTACATTTGTAAGATTAAGGGTGCCCATCCTATATTTATCATTGAAAAAATAAAAAATGGCTTCGTGTTCAAGGTCTATTACCAATATACAAAGAGATGAAAAATAGGCAACCAGAATTAACATGCTTTCCATTCCATAATGCTTTTCTCATTTCTAAAAGGTTCTCGTTGACGAAATTCACTCATCCAACGTGACATAAGACTTTAATAACTAAATGCATCTACTTGTGTTCCATATGATGTTAGACTTTCCTAAATTGATTTGAGATAATTGGGGTTCGGGTTGTATATATCTTCCATGCGAGAAAGAACGATTGATCTTCTTTTGCAAGGCTGACCATTGGATTGTATCTTGCATAGATCTTAAAGCACTCCAAACTCCCTTAGCTGCAAGAAAGATGCAATCCTGATGGTAGACACCGCTACTCCAATCTTCCTTGTTTGGACAACTACTTTGCCAATGTTCCAAACAAGTAGATTTTGAGCACTCATGTAAGTTATGAATCAGACGAGTAACATGTACAAGCCATCCATCATCGATTGGAATGCAACGGTCCTGATCGTAAATTGTGCTATACACCAGATTGCTGAATCAAGAAGATCCAAAACTAAACTAGCACGCAATCTCCAGGTGTATCTTGTGACCTGAGTGATGTGAAAACTTGGAAAATTAGATAAAATCCAAACCAAACAAACCATTCCAAGCTTTAACGATTCAAAAACACGTATTTGACCTATATAATTCAAACCCAACACAGACACTCCGCCAGTTGATTCGAGATCGGGTCAGGGTGACCAACTTGTACACCAACCAGACCAGACAACCAAAGGACAAGAAATTTTGGTCCATTGTGGTGGCCTTCACAGCCTTCATCTAAACCTTTTCGGACTTGTCAGTATTCCATCAAATGTCATTTTATTTTTCTTTCCCTCTCTCGTCGGTTTCGTTCAAGGTCTGCCGTGCTTGTGCGGGAACGTTGAAGCGGTCATCCAAATGTTCGTGGAAAAGAGGAGACTTATTACAGCCCACATCAAGTTCTCCGTTGCCTCTCCATCAGACCTAAGTTTCCAAAAAGTTGTCCTCTGTTGACTCAATTGCATGGGAATCCACCATCCAACCCACCCTGGTCTTGAGCCTAGCTGATCAGTGGAGGACATTTTTAGAAGTACTACTAAATCCAGCATGTGATCTAGCTTCTAGCTTATTTCAATTATTTTTTCTTCCGAACAGCTTCTTTGGATACCCCACTTTCTTTTCTTTTTTTTTTTGCTCTGTACAAGTTTTTGATCGGAAAGAAGTCATTTAGCAGCCTCTTCAACCCATCACAGAACCACCTTTTGATGGACAAGCCTCGAGCCTACACAAAAAGTCGTTAGCAGATAAATTAAAAAAAAAAAAAAAAAAAAAGAGGACAAAACGTAAGTAATGAACCAAAACTTCAACTGATACTTATTCTTCAGCCTACCGCTTAAGGGAATTAAAAATTACATTAGAAGTATATTCGGTTTGGGAGACTCTGGAACGAGAACAAGGAAGAGTTTCATTCTTATTTTTATTTTAAAAAAATTAAAATATTTCAACCTCTCAAAATTCAATTTTTACTCTTTTTTTGAATTCATTTGATTCTAATTTTAATTTCGATTGTAAATTAAATGCATTGAAAGATATGATTATTTTAATTTTTATTTTAATTTATTTTGATTCTAACCGCTATTCAAATGCATACTAGGTTTAAAACAAAGTTAAATGTATGCTTGAGTCGTAACCGAAGTCAGATTGAAATTAAAAAGAATTAGAATGGGATTTAGATCGAGCATTCCTCCGGTCTATTTGTTTCGTGATCAGAAGCAAATGAGATTGGAATACTGAAGAGAGAGTTAGCATGAGATTTTTAAAATTAAATATTTTTATTTTTTTTAAAAAAAATAAAAATTAAATTTTTTTCAATCAACGGATGGAACGAGCAACGTTCATTTTTATTTTCATCTCAGGGCCCAACTGCTGCAAGTTTGTCGTAGAGACTAATGTATCGGCGGAATCCTCCTGCGCGAAATGTCTTCACGAGTGGGGCAGCATGAACGGTACATCGTATGCTGACAAAGAAAAAAAAAAAAAAAATCTATGTGCGCTCCTGAACAAAATCACATGGCTGGCTGGACTAGAGTAGACCTAAATTTACCATGCAATAAATTTCAGTGGGTGGGATCTTGGTAAGTCAAAAATACATCGAATCCAGCCATCCCACCCGTACCAGCATACAGGTACCAAAGAAACGTACCCAATTGACAAATGTTTAAAGGTTTTTAAGAAGAGAATTAATAAGCGACCGGCGTACCTCAATATTCCACAGGGAGGCTTCCAAGAGAGTAGACACCACGGGTAATATTCTGTTCACTACATGTACGCATGCGGTGTATAATAAAATTAATATAAAATATATTATTTTATCATTTTAAATTATATAATTAAAAAATATTTAATATTATTTATTATTTTTTTAAAAAATTTACATGATGAAAATGTCATTTACCTCCGCAGAATAGTATTATGACTTTGATGCCGTATAGTACAATAAAATATCATAATAACATAATAAAAAGTCATAAAAATATAAAAAAATTATATGTATTATTTAAAATATTATATATATTAATAGAAAGTCATATAAGATGTTAGGCATAAATAATATTTATTATATCATATATATTTATAGAAAGTCATATATATTTATATAAAATAATGTAAGGCATCAGAAAATCATATATAATATTCAGTATATCATATATGTTGGTGCAGAATTTGGTTGACGTCGGATTGAGCTGGAGTCGAGGAGACGAGGTCACCATTGATGATCTGTAAAATAAAGTTCCGTCTAGAGTCGGCGGTGGTGACTCTGATAGAACCCTCCGACAGTCAAGTTAGTTCTTTTGGCCAACAAAAATGGAGTGCTCAGATAGGAGTTCGGCAAAGTTTTGGAAAGAAGAAGAAAGCTTAGAGAAAATGTATCTAGAGAGTTTTTTTTTATAGACGGAGATTGTTGTAACTATCCTGATTAATGACTATCGTAATTGTCTTGATAAATGCCGATAGTGATTGTCTTGATAAATGCCGATCGTGTTGTCTTGATAAATGACAATCATAATTGTTGTGATAATTGTAACCGTTCAGTAGTGGGATCGTCTATAGAAATCCGTCTGAAGGAACAGTCTGTAAGGAGTTCGGCTCTTGTAGGAGCCCGACTGCTGAAGGAGTTTGGAAGGAGTTCGACTTTCGTAGAAGCCCGACTACTGGAGGAGTCTGGAAGGAGTTTGGCTTCCATAGAAACTCGACTGCTGGAGGAGTTCAGAAGAAGTTCGGCTTTCGTAGGAGTCCGACTGCTGGAGGAGTCCAGAAAGAGTTCGGCTTCCGTAGAAGTCTGACTGAAGGAGAAATTCTGAAGGAGTTTGGCTTTCGTAGAAGTCCGGCTGCTTGAGGAGTCTGGAAGGAGTTTGACTTTCGTAGAAGCTTGATTGCTGAAGGAGTCCGAAAGGAGTTCGACTTTCGTAGAAGCCCAGTTGTTGGAGGAGGCTGAAATAAGTTCAGCTGCTGAGAAGTTCGCTGGGTAGTTCGGCCACTGAATGAATCCAACTACTAGGAAGAGAATTTTCGATTGAAGCTCTTCCATGATTACCAGCTGCATTAGGCTAAGCTTCAGACTGGACTTCGATGGGAGCAAAATTTATCCCCAATAATAGTCTCTCACTTTCGAGTTCGAAACTCGAAGGAAGGGAGTACAAAAAGGATGACTGTCGAAGTCCTCTTCAAGGCTCTGCATCTTATCTCTAACCGAGATTGAAGGTGTAGTTGAAGCTCGGGAGAGATCGTCTCCTATTATTGTCGAGCACAATGGAGCCATCTTCGGGGCCTTTCCTCTCATCCCGTCTAAAATGATCGAGGCCTTCAACTTTGCTCACGTTAGGACGAGGTTCTCCTCCTATTCCTAACGGACTGTGGGGGCACATAAGGGCCATTGTTAGGGCCTCTCGCTTCTCGTCTAAAATGAATGAGGCCTTCGACTTTGCTCATGTTTGGATAGGTCCTTTCCTATTCCTAACGGACTGGTGGGGGCACGTAAGGATCGTTGTTAGACCTATTCTCCATCTCGTCTAAAATGAATGAGGGTCTTCGACTTTTGTCACGTTAGAATGAGGTTCTCCTCTAGTTTCTAATGGACTGTGGGGGGGCATATTAAGAACCGTTGTCAAGACCTCTCCCTCCATCTCGTCTATAATGAACGAGGCCTTACTTTTGTCATATTAGGACGAGGTTCTCCTCCTATTCCTAATGGGCTGTGGGGGCATATAAGGGCCGGTGTCGGGGCCTCTCTTTCCATCTCATCTAAAATAACGAGGTCTTTCGACTTTGCTCACATTTAGGATGAGGTCTTCCTGTCTCTCTAACGGGCTGTGGGGGCACATAAGTGAAGGAAAATTCTATTTTTCTGGACAAAGTTCGTTCAGATCTGATCAGATCAAGAGATATATTTCAAAATTTTTTCTCTTTAATCCTAATCAGATCTAGGATGTTTCATATTTGATTCTTATTATTTTAATAATTAAAATAAATTTAGATAAATTAAATTAAATTTAATTTATCTTGAAGTGGGTTATCTTATTATCCGTTGATGATCCTATAAGCAGCGAAAGGTTCTGGATCTAGCCACGTAAGTGCCTGGCCTCTACCGGTATCCAGTCAGACTGGATCTGGAGATCTTCTTCTTTGCTATCACATCTTCAAAAATTAGATCTGGATCTAATCTAGAGGATCTTCAAAACATCTTTCGAACATCAGTAGTTGTCCTTTGCAGCAGCGCAGCCTTCTAGCTTTCAGTCATCTTTCTCTCGTTTGGATTGCACCAACCAAGAATCCAAAATACTTTTGGATGTGGAGAAGAGAGGGAGAAGATGCTTTGGCGTGGAGGAGGAGAAGAGAGGCAGTCTTGGGCATGGGAATTTTTAATTTCTTTTCCAATTATAATTTGAGTTAGGCGCAGGGTCTTATTTATAGACTATTTGTGATCCAACTCCTCTTCTTCCTAACCAATCACAACCCTTTATGAAATCAGATCTAAATTTGATTGGTGGGAATAGAGTCCCTTGGATTCCTCCTTAGATGGCATCTAAGATCAGTCAAACTTTGTTCTTAGGAGAACTCTAATCAGAATCCAAAAAGGAGATGGAGTCCCTATCCAATAGGAACTCCTGGGCGCCTCCAGCTTGGGCACACACCAAGGGTGGCGTGCGCCCTCCTCCTTGCCAGGTTCTGGCAGGGGGACAGGCCCCCACCAGCTCTCCAATAGGTGCGTGACACGTGGACAGAAGTCAAAATATCAATGGTCAATATTTGACCAGTCAAAAGTCAATATTTGACCAGTCAAAGGTCAACTTTTGACCAAAGTCAAAGGACGAGAAATGGTAGGTGACCAAAAATGGCAGGTATTGTCTTACAAAATAAGAAAACCCTTTTCTGACCTGGACAGGCTTCAGTCAGACCAAGTGAAGGCCTCTGATTGAGCACAAACTTCTTTGGCTCAGTAAGGACAACTATTTATGATAGTAAAAGAAGAACGTTAGGTTCAATCGAGTGCGAGCACGATTTTCTTGAACCTAATTGAATCTCATTCAAATCAATTGAACTGGATTAGTTCAATTGATGATCACTAGATTCAAATCTTTGTTTGTGTGATCCAGTTAGATTCAGTTCTATATGGTAATGGGATATGTCATGATCTCTATCATCGACATCATCGAAACTTCTTTCGATGGATCAGAACTCTTCTGATTCGAACAGCAGGATGATCGATCATCTAAATCATTCTAATTGCTCCCAAAATCCACCAATGACACCTAGCAGTATATGGTGGCAACCCATCAGAGCTGAATGTGAACCTCTTGGTGCCGCTACCTGTGTGATTAAGTTCTTCTATCTTGAGCCCCAATCAGTTAAGGATTTAGGTGAACTCATCAAACCCTAGTCTCTGTCATATGATGTAATCATTCGATTCAAGTTCGATGTGAAAACCTAAATAAAAACTCTTTCTATTATTTCACTCTGCCATGGCCATGGGCTTTTGGACTTGATTCTCATGATCATAGGGCTGCTCCTCTACCACCGAGGTAGATAGATTCCATCTTGATGCAATCCAGTTCCTACAATAAACATGCTATAGCCAACATACACCTCAGAATTCCGTATGACTAGGAGATCGAGTTATGGTGTAGTTAAACTATAACACCCTCAAGGTGAACTGTCGATGCACCTCAGGTCAAAGAATCAGACACACCACTATAGCATCGAGTCAGTCATTGACGAGAAGGTAGACTTTCTAATGACTACTCGAGGTGGTCACGCTCAGTGCCCTCGTTCTCTAACGAGTATCCGTACTCTCGCTCTGGTATCTCCACACCGTAGACTCAAGACTCATCCACTAAAGAGAAGTGATTGTACACCAACCTTCTAGATCAATCACCATCCTCGTGATGATCCTATGGTCAGAAGCATTTTATGAGTTAATAATGATTATTCATGTCTTAAATTTTCAACTCTTGAAAATATGAATTATCATTACCATTAACTCAAAGGATGTATTACAGACACTAAATACACATATGTGATAGAAAATAATTCATTTTATTGATTTTAGTCAAAATTATAATTTTGCCCTTAGAAATGTATTACAAGTATCAGCCAATTCTGGCTTCTAGGGCATATATATCTAACAATCTTCCACTTGTCCTAAAGCCAATTGACTACAAGTCTAAGTTCCATCTTCTCAAGGTGGGCTCCGATCTTCTACTGGCCCAACGGCTTTGTAAGCGGATCTGCCATATTGTTTGTGGAGTCAACTCTCTTGTCCTCGACGTAATCCTTCTCGAGATAATCGCGGATGAGGTGGTATCGCCGCTCAATGTACTTGAATTTCTGGTGAGACCTCGGCTCCTTAGCAAGGGCTATGGCGCCATTATTATTGCAGTATAGAGGAATGACATCTGATGGCATTACTCTAATTTCTGCAGCAAACTTCTTGTACTAGAATGCTTCCTTCGCAGCCTCTGATGCAGCGATATATTCTGCTTTCATGATGGAATCTGCTGTCATGGTTTGCTTGGAACTCTTCCAGCTGACAGCACCATCATTGCACACAAACAGACTCCCAGATGTTGACTTTCGATCATCTACATCGGACATGAAGTCCGAGTCTGTGTATCCCTGGACTTGGGATTCTCCATTACCAAAGCAACCATCACTATCCTTAGTTCTTCTAAGTACTTAAGGATACATTTCACAGAAGTCCAGGTTTCTTCATATGGATTTGACTGATATCTGCTTGTGACACTCACAGCATGGCTATTCAGGTCGTGTACATAGCATGGCATACATGAGGCTCCCAATTGCAGAAGCATAAGGGATCTTGCTCATGCGTTCTATTTCCTCAAGTGTGCTAGGGCACATCTTCTTGGAAAGATGAATACCATGTCTGAAGGGTATTAATCCCCTCTTAGAGTTTTCCATACTAAACCTCTTTTGTATTTTCTCTATGTACATCTTCTATGAAAGTCCTAGCATTCTATTCGGTCTATTCCTATAGATTTTAATTCCTAGAATAAAGGATGCTTCACCTAGGTCTTTCATGAAGAATTCCTTGGACAATCATAATTTGACTATTGTCATCATGGGAATATCATTTCCCATAAGGAGGATGTCATCCACGTAATACGAGGAAGACCTAGCGCTCCACTGATTTTTTTAAGATACATGGTTCCTCTTTATTTTTGATGAAATCAAACATTTTGATCACATCATTGAAACGAGTATTCCAGCTCCGAGATGCTTGCTTAAGTCCATATATGGACCTTTGCAGCTTGCAAACATTGTGATCAGTATCACTGGATGTGAAATCTAGCGGCTGTTCCATATAGATATCTTTCTTAAGATATCCGTTCAAGAACGCCATTTTCGCTCATTTGCCTATTTCATAATCGAATAGGGCTGTCGATGGCAAGCAATGTGCGAATGGATTTTAGCATAGCCACTGAAAAAAAGGTATCCTGATAGTCAATGCCTTCGCGTTGACTTAACTCTTGCCACTAGTCTAGTTTGAATGTCTCCACATTTTCATCATGCACTAATCTTTCTGTTGAAAGTCCATTTACACCCATAGGGACTACCTTCTGTGGGATCTACAAGGTCCAGATGATTTGAGTGCATCGAGTACTTGTCTGACTGCATTGCCCTTACTATTCTCGGAGCCGATATCTGATATCGCCTCGTTGTAGGTTTTGGGATCATCACATTAGCACCATACCTACAAGGAACTTCTCTACTTTCTGAAATTCCTAGTATCTTTCAGGGGATGGAAACTCTTTCTGATTTTCGAGGTGGAAGGGTAGTTGTCTTATTGGCTCAATCTGATTTGGTTCCAATTGATCCTTAACTGTTGTACTTGTGAGACTTTCTCATCAAGCTTAATCTACTTTCCAATGCCGCTATCTTGAATAAACTATTTTTCAAGAAAAGATGGTATCGACTAACAATCACATTATGGTCTTCTGGAATGTGAAATAGTTTTGATGTTTTTAGGATATCCTATGAATCGAGGTCTGAAGGACCTAACTCTTACTTGTCGCTTATTATTTTTTGACATGAGCTGGACAACCCCAAACTGAGATGACTCAGACTTGGTTTCTTTACATGCCATATTCATACGGTGTGGTAGGAACGGTCTTAGAGGGAACCCTATTCAGTAGATATATTGAAGTTAACAATGAGTGTCCCCAAAGAAAGTCAGGAAGTTGTGAAGCTCTCATGGATGGACCATATTTAATAGAGTCCGATTTCTCCATTCTGAAATCCCGTTGAGTTGAGGTGTTCCTGATGGAGTCCATTGAGAGACTATGCCATTTTCCTTGAGATAGTCTAAGAATTTTCGGCTAAAGTATTCACTTTTTCGATCTGATCGAAGAGCCTTAATGGGTTTTCCAGTTTATTTTTCTACTTCATGGTCTGAATTCTTTAAACTTTTCAAAAGCTTCAGACTTTGTTCTTATAAGACTACACAATCCATACCTAGACAGATCATCGGTAAAGATAATGAAGTAGACAAAATTGCCTCTAGCCGACACATTAAATATGCCGCACACATCAGATGTATAGGGCAAGGACATCTGTGGCCTTTTTCCATGTCCTACAAAAGAAAGTTTGGTCATTTTGCCTTGGAGACAAGATTCATAAGTTGGATATGACTCAAAAAGTCAATGGACTCAATAGCCCATTTTTCTCAATTTGTTGATCCTATCTCTTACTTATGACCTAATCTCAGGGGTGCCATAGGATATCTGTCGTTTGGACTATCCCTTGGTCATTTGGCATTCACATTTTGCTGATAGTTAGAATAGGTACATCAATATGTAGGCTGATAAGATCGTTAATAAGAAAACCATTTGCAATTTTATTTCTTTCATAAAGAATATTACAATGGTCCTTAAAGAAGGTAATTCACATAGCCTTCTAGTGCTAAGCATGAAACAGAAATCAAATTCCTACTAGCTGCAGGCACATAATAACAATCTTTCAAACTAAGTCTTAAACCAGATGGTAACCAAAGAGGATATGTTTCCACCGCTACTGTAGCAACTCTTGCTCTATTACCACGCTAGGATCATGTCTCTATCTTCTCAGCCTCCTACTGGATCTCAAGACCCTTCATGGAAGTGCAAGATGGAGCATCAGATGCCAAACTTATCTTAGACACAAATTATTGAGCCAATCATTGGGTTAGCTACAATCACAGACTCTAACCTCGGAGCCTATTAGGTTTGCCTAATGCCATGTGACGTCGGATCTTGATCTCGACTTAATCCTATTGGCTTGGTCAATTTAGCATTGTTGATACCCTTACCAACACTCTTGATATTCGGTTTGATCAAGCGCTTAGACCTAATTGAGCCTACCCAAGTACGAAGCCTAGTATTATGATATATCTTCGATAATGAAGGTTCTCAATTTTAACATTTATTTAACTTTCATTAATCTTAATTCTTAATTAAGTAGGATTCTAAATAAATATGCAATACATATATAACTGTGGAATTTACAGGATCATGAATCTTGCGAAGTCAAGTTTATAGGGTTTCTGATTAAGGAGAATTGAACGATTCAGCATCACTACGACGTCATAAACACTCCCATTCGAATGGAGGAGAGGGCCTTTTACTCGTTCTTTCATTATTTAATGATGGCGGGTCAGAGGAATGTCATTAATCAGGAATATGTATATCTATAAAAATAATTTTAGATCATATATCATATTCTCATATATAATAGATCTAAGTCATGAATTATTTTGCATAACATCTCTGTGATCGGAACGATGCATTGTCGATCTAAATGGCAATCTTAGTATAAATCTAACAAAATTAGATTTAACTTGAATTATCAAAATAAATTCTAACTGAGAACAACTATGTAGAAACTATTCTACAAACTAGTCAATAGACATGCAGCAAGTACATATCTCATTATTGTTTAAAATTAAATAATGTTTTTACTATGTATTTAGATATTATCTTATAATAATTAAATATTAAAAAAAATAAAATAAATAGATCTAAATATATTTGAATCAAATTAAATTAAAACATGCTTAGACTATTCTAGTAGAACTATTCTATTTTAGAAACTAGTCATAAGGCAATTTGCTATCTTAGATCCAAATCATTTAATTCTTAATTTTTTCTCTTTTAGATCTTGTCCACATCTTATTGTCGACATTCTGAAAATCATATTTTTTGATTAGCATAAAATTATAAAATCAGAATCATAAATACTGTTTAGAATGCTTCTGAATACTGTTGAAAGAAATCCGGTGATTTTTCGACCTAGGTTCGTTTCAGATCTGATGAGATAAGACATATATCTTTTAAATATTTTCTCTTTAATTCTTAATTCAGATATGGGATTTTCAGAATTCTAATTTTTAATTATTTTTAATATTAGAAAATATTGATAAATTTAAATTAAATTAAATTTTATTTGGAGTGTGGTAATTCTTAATTTATCCGTTTGATGAAGTCCTATAGCAATGGAAGGTTCTGGATTTAGCCACGAAGTGCCTGACCTTACCGGTATTCATCAGGCTGGATCTGGGATCCTCTTCCTTCTCTATCTACTCTCTAAAATTATATCCTAGATTGTGATCTTGGAGGATCTTCAAAACACCTTTTGAAGATCAACGGTTTGTACTTTGCAGAGCAAGCGCAGCTTCTAGCTTTTAGTGCTGCCATTTCTCTCATCTGGGATTGACCAATCAGACCCAAAAACATTCTTGACATTGCTGGAGAGAGCGGGAGAACATACATTTGGCTGGAGGAGGAGGAGAGGGTCGCTGGGCATGGGAATTTTTTATGTTCTTTTTTAATTTAGTATTTGAGTGGGACGCCAGATCCTTATTTATAGACTATTTGTGATCCAACTCCTTTCTTCCAAACGCAATCACAAACCCTTTAGAATCAGATCTAAATCTGATTGGTGGAAATAGGTCCGTTGGATTCGTCCTTAGATGGTGCCTAAAGATCGTGCAACTTGCGTTCTTAGGAGAACTATATCGAAGATTAAAAAAGAAGTAGTGTCCCTGTCCAATGGGACTCCTGGGCGCCAATCCACACTGTGGCCACACCAAGGCTGGCGTGGCCGCCTCCTCTCCTGCGCAGTTCTCGATCGAGCGAGGACAGGGCCCACCAGCTGCGTCCAATAGGTGCGTGATATCTGGAACAGAAGTTCAAAGTATTAATGATCAATATTTGATTGCCACACAAGAGTCAACTTTTGACCAAAGTCAAAGATATGAAGATGCATAGGTACCAAAAAAATGATAGCATATTGTCTTCCAACATAAGGACCAATCCTTTCTGACCTAGATAGGCTCTGTCAGACCAACCTGTATAGGCCTCTTGATTGAGCACAACACTTCTTTGCTCGAGTAAGAATAACATCAATTATTTGATAGTTAAAGAAGAACCGTTAGGCTTCAATCCTCGTGCTAGCACCATTTTTCTTGAACCTAATTGAATCTCATTAGATCATTAAACTGAGAATTAATTTCAATTGTATGATCACCAAATTCCAAACCATTATTTGTGTTGACCCAATTAGATCATGTTCTGTGTATCGTAATGGGGAGCTCATGATTCTATCTCGATACATCGAAAACTCCCTTTTCGATGGATCAAAAACTCTCTTCGATTGACGCTGGATTGATCGATCATCTAAATCATTCTACTTTCCCCCAATCCAATCAAGAACCTAGCAGATATATATAGTGGTAACCCATCAGAGCTTAAATATGAACCTCTTGTGAGCTAACTGTGTGATTAAGTTCTTCTATCTTGAGCCTCATCGTTTAGTAGGTTTGAGTGGAACTCTGTCAAAACCTAATGTCACTCTGTCATACTGATTGTTAATCATTTGATTCAACGTTCGATATGAATTAATAGAAAACTCTCTTTCTATTATTTCACTCTGCCGATGGCACTGGACTTTGGATTGATCTCAATGATCATCATAATGACTTGTCCTCGTACCACCGATAGATAGATAGATTCATTGATGCGATCTGATTCCTACAATGAATAATTGTATAGCCAACTTACACCTTAGGAATTCTGTCATGATAGGCGACACGAGATATGGGTAGTCTAAACTATACACCTTAAGATGATGATTGCACCCTCAGATCAAAGAAATCAGACACACACATGCAGCATTCAGTCAGTCATTGACGAGAAGATAAGACTTCCTAAAACTACTTGAGGTGGTCACGCTCAGTACCGTCGCGTTCTCTGAACGAGTACCTGTACCTCTCGCTTCGGTTTGTCTCCCATTACTGTAGACTCAAGACTCGATCTACTAAAAGAAAGTATTAAACAATTCTTTTGGATCAATCACCATCCTCTCGTGATGATCTATTGTCTGAAAGCACTTTATAGAGTTATAATGGATTGTCCATGTCTTAAATTCTTCCTCTTGAAAATATGAATCTATCATTACATTACTCAACGATTATCACAGACACTAAATACACATATTGTAGATAAAAAATAATCCTATATTTTTTAATTTTAGTTCAAAATTTATAATTTGCTTCTAGAAGATGGTATACAAATGTTCAGGCCAACTTCTGACTCTCTGGCGCCAAATTCATCTAATAATAATAGCCATGTTTCGGGCCTCTCCTCCATTCGTCGTAAAATGAACGATGGCCTTTGATTTGCTCACGGTCAGTGGATGAGGTTGCTCTCCAGGTATTATCAAATACGGACATGTGGGGCACATAAGAACCGGTGTCAGGTGCCTCTTGACTGTTGAGGTTGAAGCTATGAGGAAGCTAGTCTTGTCGTCCTTACGAGGCTTGACATTGAAGTGAGAGCTCGGGAGAAATCTTGACTCATAGTCGAGGTTGACTCGAATGCTCGACAAAGATCTCTATCCTCTAGTCAGAGCGTTGACTCGGCGCTTGGGAGAGATCTTATCTCTAGTCGAGGTTGACCTCGATGCTCGGAAAGTGATCCGTTATCTCTAGCACGAGGTTTGGACTCGGACGCTCGGGAGAGATCTCTATCTACTAGCCGAGGTTGAAGAACTGTCGACCTTGTCTACTGGTAGAACCGGGTTCTCCTCCTATATCTGGCAGCCGTTCTTGAGATTCTTTGCATTTCAGGATCGTAGGAGCGATGTAGTTTCTTCGAGTTTCCTGTCCAGCGAATAAGTTTCAGATTGGAAACCTGGGCCGTGTTGTTTCTGACTACCGGCAGCGCCTTTAGCTGATCTTCTCCTATTTCGACTGGCATCGAAGGAATTGACCAATCGGCCCTTATTGATGGCTCCTCGATGTTCGTTCAAGCTGATATGGCAGTTCCTACAGTATCGTGGCTGGGTCACATTAGAGATAGTATTTGTACTTGATTATGTTGTTTGTAGGAAGACGTTTGGTTCTGAATGTCTTGTAGCTGACTCTTGATTCTTCATTAAAACGTTAGTCTCGCAGAGCTGCGTTAAGGAGGGCGTGAGTTGTGGGCCTTTGTCGAAGGAGGGCTCTTCGCGCTACTTTTATCGGAGCTTCCTTGTTGTGAGCTCAAGGACGTTTGGGCCGCTTTGCACCCCGGAGGCGGTCCGTGGCAACGGCTCGAACTCACATCAGCCCGTCTATAACGGTGGGTCTATTAGACTCGTCCGCATCGACTCTTCCGGTGAACTCTTCGGTCCTTCAATTTGAAGGCTTCTTCTGGATGGACATAAATCTCTCCGGCCGAGGCTATAGAATCCAGTAAAGTCCTGAAGATAACTTACGTTTTTTAGGAAAATATTTAGTCGTGCTTGCTGGAAGGCCCGCTACTTGAGATATGGACATTACAACAGGACCTTGATCCCAATCTCGACTCCAATGCGCAGCTGTTAAAGTCGTGACATAGTAATTGGATGATTCTTCCTGCCTTTGAACTTTGACAGGTTACATCAGAAAATATCAAACTTTCGGTTGTTGACGTCGGGCTGTGACGAAGTGAGCCACGAATTGGCTCATCTGATCAAAAGAGAAGATACGTACTTGGCCTTTAATGCTGGAGTACAATTCTTGCTGCCCCCCTCAAGATAGATGGAAAAGCTTGGCATAATATGGAGTCTGTGCTCCATGAGGCAAGTATCATTGATCCAGAGGCCTCGCAATGATCAATTGGATCAAAGGTTCATTATAGCTTTCAAGTCGAGGGAGCTTGAAGTTCGGTGGAATGAGCTATTGCATAATTCGAAGAGAGAAAGAAGGATCGGTACGGACATCGTCATGGTGACCTGGGGTGACGTGGTCGAGCTCCTCAATCCGTTGGTCCATCTCCCATAGTTTGTGATTGGAGACGTCGTCTCGATCGCAGACCTTGAGGGCTTTCCGACTACAGATGGGAAGGTCTCTCAGAGTAATCATTGATTCAAACTGGGGATCCTCTGCTCTCTATTTTTCTTTCCAGTGGCGACGACATGCTGGTCCAATGCTCTTTCTTGGGATCGGATTTTCGAACATTCTTGATGGTTGGATTTCTTGGGGGTCGCCATCGGGGCCGTCGCATGGCCCTGCACCATCTCGATTGAGGCCCGAAGCTGAGGCGGAAACTGACGTATCTGGATGGGATCTGGCTATAAAGATCGTTGATCTCCGGATCGAAGCTTTTCTGAGAGATATTTTTTTCTAAAAAGAACTCTAGATCGCTGCTGAGTGCTCCTTTAAGATCAAGAAAACCTCAAGAATAGAGGGCCCTTCCTCTAGCACCAATTCTGTTGGTGCAGAATTTGGTTGACGCCGGATCGAGCTGGAGTCGAGGAAGATGAGGTCATCATCGGTGATCTACAAAATAAAGTTTCGTTCGAAGTTGATGATGGCGACTCCGGTAAGACCCTCTGACAGTCAAGGTAGTTCTTCTGACCAACAGAAATGGAATGCTTAGAGAGGAGTTCAACAGAGTTTTGGAAAGAAGAAGAAAGCTTAGAGAAAACGTATCTAGAGGATCCTTTTTTATAGACGGAGCTTGTTGTAACTGTCCTGATTAATGACTATCGTAATTATCTTGATAAATGTTGATCGTGATTGTCTTGATAAATGCCGATCGTGTTGTCTTGATAAATGATAATCATAATTATCGTGATAATTATAATCGTTCAGTAGTGGGATCGCCTGTAGAAATTCGTCTGAAGAAATAGTCTGTAAGGAGTTCGACTCCCATAGGAGCCCGACTGCTGAAGGAGTCCAAAAAAAGTTTGGCTTCCGTAGAAGCCCGGCTACTGGAAGAGTCTAGAAGGAGTTTGGCTCCCGTAGGAGCTCGACTGCTGGAGAAGTCTGAAAGAAGTTCCGTCCCGTGAGTCGATGCGAGAAGTCCGGAGGAGTTTGGCTCCGTAGAGCCGACTGAAGAAAAGATTTAGGAGTTCGGCTTCCGTAGAAGACCCGGCTGCTGAAGGAGGTCCGAAAGAGTTTCGGCTTTCGTAGAAGCTCGTTGCTGAGGAGGAGTCCGAGAAGTTGACTTCGTATAGAAGCTCGACTGATTGAAGGGTCGGCTTCCATAAGCCTGGTTGTTGGAGGAGTTTGAAATATGTTCAGCCGCTGAGAAGTTCGGCCGGGTTTGGCTACTAGATAGTTCGACCACTGAATGAATCTGACTGCAAGGGAGAGAATTTTTAATTGAAGCTCTTCCGTGATTACCAGCTGAATTAGGCTAAGCTTCAGATTGGACTTCGGTGGAAGCTGGATTTATCCCCAACAATATATATTCATAGAAAATCATATATAATATTCAGAATATCATATATATTTAAAAAAAAATTATATAAGACATCAAGAAATCATATATAATATTCAGAATGTCATATATATTCACAAAAAAATTATATATAATATTCAAGATATTATATATATATATATATTTACAAAAAGCCATATATATCATTCAAGATATCATATATATTTATAAAAAATTATATATATTATTCAAAATATCATATATATTTATAAAAAAATATATAAGACTTTAAAAAATTATATATATTATTTAAAAAATTATAATATATTCATAGAAAGTCATAATAACCATAGAGTATCATATAAATAAATAAAAAATTATAAATATTATTCAAGACATTATGAAAAGTCATAAATAAAGTTTATAATGTCATATATATTTATAAAAAAGTTATATAAAACAACGTAGAGGGAAAGAATATTTTTATCATCAAAAATTTGATGAAAAAAATTTGGACAGCATTAAATACTCTTCTATTATTATTTTTGCTACATATTTTAAGATATTTAAATAATGCATCTTACGTCAATTTTGCTACACCATAAATAATGTATGGGTAACTACACAATAAAAAATCTTTTGAACAGTAGCAGCGAGACGTTGTATCTTCTGGAGATGCTACCAGAAATGTTGGTTTGTTCCCAACTCTAGACTAGATCACCCAACCTAATTATAGAAACAAATTGAATTTCACTCTAATTAATTAATGTATATAAGTATAAACAATTTGGTGCATGTGGTCACCAATCACAACCAGCGCATGCGCTATGTAACCAATTTATTATATACCTAATGGTTTGCTTAACAGACAAGCCTAAAACCTAGAGTTCATCAGGTTGACTCTTATGTCGGAAGAGGAACGGAGCTTAAATAAGCCATTATGGGTCAATAGGCAAGCAGCTTTGATTGCCTGCCTTCTGAGAGCCGTCACAGTCCCACCGTATGATGCTCTGACCAACGACTCCAGTATAATAGTATGTTTAAGGAGTACAGATGGGTGTATGCCTTGTGGCAGAGAAACAGAGGACAGAGACAAACCCCGGAGGCTGGGAATCTTCCCTGCATTTGATGTGCTGCCCCTCTTTCACCGTCCGCTTAATTGCCTCACCAGACTAAAGGAGGGACTACCGGATGATGGGGTGGGTAAGGTTACCTGCCCGTCAAACGGTCAAATTGTGCCATCTAGAGAGAGAGGAGGTTCTAACTTCCACGTCTCCACGCGCTGTCCTTCTTTATTTATTTCTTTCCCCCTCTCTCTCTTCTCGTGAGGAATAAGAGACGGGGAACAGCAACGCCGCACGCAAAACGCCAACGAGTAGCAAAGGCATGGGTCCCACCACCCACGTGCATTGCCTGCGCCCGCCGAGGAGATCCAACGGTCCGATAGGGAGATGTCTAACGATGAGATTTTGCAACCTCAGAGCAGGAAATTTAGAAGATAATAATCAAATATTTGCATGTTTGCTTCCATCAATCCATCTCTATAAAAAAAAAAAAAAAAAAAAAATCCATCGCCATCCAAACTCCCACCTTTTAATTATGGAAGTTTCGAAGACCTTTACTTGTCGGAATTTATTTTTAAAATTTACTGAGTACCAGACGAAGGAAATAATAAGACATTTAAAAGATGGTGAAAAATGTCAGGTGTTCTAAACACAATAACATTGTAACATCACATGTAATTACACATAATATGTTGCCTCTATTATAATTCTATATGGGAAAACAGATAATTTTTTTTTTTTTTTTTTGAGACACAGACATTATGTTGACTCAAAATTGTAGTAAAATTTTTTTATTCAATAAAAAAGAATATCTATTATAGGTGAAATCACACTAACCAAGCCCTCCACAGCTCCAAACAACGTCAACAATTTCCATTCAGAAAAGTTCTGAATTTTTTTTTAAAATTTTCGAGTAAGCATAGATGAAGTTGAATGCGGCCAGAATTATGGCAACTCGCCATCGCCACCTTGTTATGCTACGGAGTAAATAATGCCTCCAACTCGGATAGCTTGTGTCCCATGTATCAACTTGAATATATAATTTTTTTTCTTTTAGGATTTGTTCTGATACCCAAATTTCCTATCAACAAATAATTTATGATGGTGCTTTCGTACTCTTAAAATGGCAACAGACGCGATCACATCTAGTTTCAATGTCCCCCTCCCTCCACAAAAGAAAAAAAAAATAGAAAAGAAAAAAAAGAATAATTTCCTTCACCCATAAAAATCGAGCTTAGATGTGATGACTGTGGGCTTCCTAACCCCTATAAGCTCTCTTTCTCTTCCCCGCTACAAGGCAACAAAACCGCCCAACCTAGCTATGCTCACCCCAACCTTCATAATTTCGGTACACTGCTGCATTTATTCTGTCTACAAGAAAACAAACCACCATCTAATTGCGCGCAACCAAGTGGCGTTAAACATGCCATAATCGTTCAAGACATGTTTACTGGAAGGAACAAATATATCATATATCCAGGAGAAGCACGGGCAAATCAATCGTATTTATTCTCTTATTCACTCGACGAAGGCGGTATTCATTCTACAACAAAAAGGAGCCAGCATTGTCATTAAATTTACTAGTTCTCACCACATTTTTTGTTTCTTTATATATCTATATCCATGAACAAATGAGTCAGTTGGATATTTTTGGTTTTTTAAAAAAATAAAAATCACAAATTACCTATTAAAATAAAGCAGAGAAATCCACCAGAAAAGCCCAAAATATTATAAATAAAAAGAGATATAAAGGCTAGGAAAATAAAAATAAAAATCCACCATCCGGTCATTCCCGAAAGGTCCCTGCTAGCTCTTCCAGGCGTAGACCAAGAGCGAGAACCCGTCAGCGCTCTGCAGCGCCGCTTCTTCCGCGCTCGCCCACTCCATCACCGTCGAGCTGCTTGCCGACGACGCCGACGAGGACGACGACGAGGAGCTCGTCTTCAACAAACTTTTCTTCCTCCGCCTGCTCCTCTTCCCCTCACCGCCCCCGCCACTGCTGCTCTCGCTCCAATTCCGGTTCTTCCGCATATAACCCCCCATCCCCTTGCAGCACACGGTCCTCGCTGGACCGTCGAAGCCTTCCTTCCCGAAATGCCCCTCCTCCCCGCCGACTCGCTCGAAACGGAACACGAACACGGCGTGCCCGAGCTCCGCCGCCGCCGCGGCGGTGGAGGCGGTGGCGGGGGGCTCGTCCTTGGGCTGGAAAAGCCAGTTGTGGAGGTCCCACGAGACCTGGATCCAGGCGCCGCCCTCCACCTCCACCCGTTCGCTTCCCCGGAACTTCCACCGGAGCCGCCGCACCTGGAGGACTCTCTTCCCGTCGACCCCCAACAACATCCCTACATCCCTCTCCCTCTCCTTAGTTCCAAGATCGATCGAGATCTCCCTCTCTTCCCCCCCGAACCGTGCCATCGTCTTGTACGATCTCCCGTCGCCGGAGTCCCCCAAGACTACGTGCTCCCTTCTCGAGATCAGGGTCGGGTTCGAGCTATTGCCCCTTGCGGCTTTGCTCTTTCTGTAGGCCTCCTCCAAGAGATCGCCAGCGACGAGGAGCATCTCGCCGTCAACCGCCACGGCGACGAAGTACCTGGAGGATGGCTCGGGGCCGCCACCGGCGGGGAACCGTGCCCGAGTCAGGTCCCACGAGAACTCCACCGTCCGGTGCTGGCGGTGGTCCTTGAGGTGGAACCGCTTCGACCCCCTCCGCTTCCAGAACAGCCACGGCCGGACGTGAAACCGGAAGGTCTCCTCCTCGTCATCGTTGTCCTCCGTCACCGCTGCGGCTCCGCCGCCGCCGAAGCGAAGGTCCGCGCGAAGGGAGAGACCAAAGACGGTGCGGGACCAGGAGAGGGCGGCGAGGCCGAGGTGGGTCTCGTAGACCGAGGTCGTCAGGCTAGGCCCGGCCGCCGTCGACGCCGGCGGCCCCCCGGCCGCGCCGCCCCGGAAGCAGCTTGGAATCGGGTCCGGCATCCTCTCCTCCTCCGCCTTCCTTTTCCTCTTCCAAATTACCTCCAAAATTCCCAGATTCGTAGGAACTCGAAGCTCGAAAGGATCAAACAAGCTGGGTGGTTTTTAACAAAAATCCCAAACTAGTAGATTGCCGGTGGAATAGAGAAGAAAAAAAAATCCAAAGGCGAAAGCTAAGACCAGAGAGAGAGAGAGAGAGAGGGTTTAAGTAACAGCTGGAACGAGAACAAGACCAAACGACCGACCTATTTTTTAAAAAATAATATTAGAAAAGCGGGTATCGATGGGGGTCACCCGGCGGTGACCATAACCGGGAAAGATCAAGGGAGAGAGCGTGGCCCTTGATCTGGTGGACCCCAGTGGGTTGGCTGCATGGAAATCCCGGGGGCTTTTGGGATTCCTACTTTAATTTGCCAACAGTAATGAGGTAGTTAGAGTAATAATAATGTTATAATTGTTTATTAGTTCAGAGAAGAAAAGGACGGTTGTTTTAAGTTAATGAGAGGATTAAGAGCAGGAGAAAAGAGCGTAGGAGAAGGCATTGGGTGAAAGGGGGGACACGTGAGCTTGAGCCAGTGCGAATGGGTGGAAATTGGGTGCGAGTTCGTCAGACTCTAAAGCGTGTGGGAAATTGTGGTCAAAGTTGGGGTTGGGGTTGGGGTTGACCCTCTAATACCTGAGAAGTTTGAAAGGTCAACAAGTTTAGGATTTGTCGACGAAGACCAAATCAAATATCATCTCTCGCCTGTAAGCTCCGTCATGTTTTGAGATGGTAATTACAAGAAAATTGGTGAGATCTTCTAATTTGGATGCTATAATTGTGTAGGACTTGGCATGGATCAGGTCAAGTCTGCCATATGTACAAGAAGTACCGTAAAGCATGTCCCACACACGTGACAAGAATATGAAACATAGGGGGCTACGATCTAATTTGTTATTTTTCTTTTTATATTGCATTTAATTGATAAATATATGTATAATATTTTTTTTGTTAGCGGATTTTTCTAATTCTATCTTTGAGGAAAAAGTGTTATTATGTTAGGATCCATATATAACTAGTGCAGTATAAGAAAAGTTTGTATTATAAAGTTGTACCCTTTTCCCCTCGATCTCCAAGATAAAGTTAGCTTTGAAGAAGAAACTATCCATAACATTTGCAATAATAGGTTAGATATTTGCGAATCAGAGAACTTGAGATTCTTCTGCTCATACTATTGAATTCTAGGTTGGGTAAAGTTTTTCTAGGTGGAATCTTGAGCAAGTCGGGAAGATGTGACCAATTGATTGCCCTAGTTTTCAAACCCATATCAATAATCTTCCTATGAGACCAATATATATTTCAAAATACTTTCGCAAAAAGAGACAAAATAGTCTAGATTTCCAGTTCTTACAAATGTGTCGGGGTGATGTATCAAAAGCTAGAAACTACGTGTCAAAATTCACATTTTCTCAGCTCTTTCATCTGTTTTCAGAATGGCAATTGTGCATGGCACTCTTTTGATCTTTATCTCTCTGTATGACATTGTCATGTTCCGCTTTAGAATCCAAAGCAAGGACAGCTCATCTTGGCAGATGATGAGCGCTTGGATTTCCTCCTATATAGGATACGTGGCATTTTTTCATTAGTTTTCAGAAACATGATACAGGTGATGTGCCTTTGGCCGGTTTCGAAGATAATTATGAATCCATTATGTACTTGTTTTATGTTTGATGTTTGTTAATCTCTTCCTGGCAGCATAGATAGACCTAAGACGTTCCCGAGGTCAGAAAAAACCATGAAGGAAATAAAATAAAAAAAAAATTATTGGAAAAATAGCTGGAGCATCAGTCCAAGGAAGTAGCTGGTGGGTGCATGGAGACGGCTAAATCGGCATCCTTAACATTTGTTTCTATTTTAGAACTCTCTCCGTGGATATATAAATAAAATTAAAAAAAAAGGATTGCAACGGTGCTTTTATTAATATTTTTATTATAAAAAAATATTTAAAATATAATATTCTATATTTTTATATTTTTATATTATTATTTTTTAAAATAATATATTATTATTATTATTATTATTATTATTATTTTCTTCTCTGGCTTCTTCGCGCCCATCTCCCATCTCGTTCACGCTCCCGGCACCATCCGTAGCTCCTTCGCACCCCTCCGGCCCGTCCACGGCTCCTCCATTTCTTTCCCTGCGGCTCGTCCTCCACCCTCTCGTCTTTTAGAACTCTCTCCGTGGATATATAAATAAAAGGTATCTAAGAAGACACAGAAGTCCACAACTCGACTGTTTCTCACCCTTTGAACATTAATATGATCCAGTAGTGCAGATATATCTGGCCGTTACCATGAATCTGAGCAAATGACTATATATTTTTTTAATATACGGATTGGATAACTACCTCCAAATTCGACTCTGTGTTCGAGATGTATTGATTAGTGGGCAAAATTGTTTGGTGGAAATAAATCCTCACTTTGTTAGATTGAGCATCTCCGACCGTCCAATTAATCATGCCCCATTTTGAGGGTCAACAATTTGGTGCCCGAAGATGGGGTGGTTAGCACAGGCCCACCTACATTAGGTTAACTTCGTAGCTGTTGCAACAGATGCAGCCCAACATGTATTTTGCTTGGAGAGCGTGGATTATCTATGCATATGATACGTCGTATAGCTGCATACAGCCACACGTAACGTGCATCATACGGTTCACTACCACACACGGTTATTCTTCGTGCGATGAATGGTACGTGCTATGCATTGCACGGTAGAGAATCTGCACTCTCACCTCCAATTATTAATGTAATTACGAAGTTTTGAAATAGTAGCCTCGGTGTTTTTTAGGGTTCTGAAAATTGATGATACTATAGCAACCATTTAAGCACCCTGCTCCTTTTTTTTTTTTTTTTTGGCTGGGTGGGGGGTCAAAACCAGAGGAAAAAAAATGGATAAGAAATCAAAAGAAATACATGTCACGGTAGTCCCTAATGTTATTGTTATGGAATGGGACTGGTACGACCTTGATCTGTTTAGGATCGATCATCGATCTATCCTAATGGATCGTTTGAGCGGAATAATATGATACTTTGCCCACGGTTAGCTATAGGTTGGCTTAAGTTGGTCTACAATTCCTGTCGATCTACTAAGATTGCCTTCTGATAAAATGAGATATGCCTTCATACCTCATCCTCATCGGATTCAGATCGACCGCCGAGCTATATGAATAGGCTCATAATTCGTCAATGACCGATCTACAACTATTTCTGCTGAAACTGCGTCCTCTCCGAATCGAAAAATTCGAATAAAGAGGAATCTTTCGCAATCCCATCTCCTAAAAAGAAAAGAAATCTTTCGAATCAATCCAGAGCGACTAACTCGGAAAGCCGTTAGAGTCCGAAATGGATACGACTCCAACTCCTCCCATATAAATAAAGGAGCTCCGGGATCCTCCAGGTATGCCATTCAATTCGATGCTTTCTCTCCTCATTGTTCTTCAATCTCCTAACTTGAGCGTCGGAGGATCTTTACCGGAGAACACTCCGGTGGAGACTTTATTGCAGGTGCACGAACGAAGCTCCAACGAAAGTTCATCTTTGATCCGATATTCCTCGATGGTCGAGCTCCTCCATCCTCGTCGGCCGACCTCGAGCCAGAAGATCTAGGAGCAACAGTTGGCACTAGAGGGACGGCCTCGGTTATTTTCAAGATTTAATTTTAAGGAAAGAAAGCACGATACTGGATATCATGAGAATCTGAAGGAGAACATCAAACGCGTTCCAGTGTTCTAATGGTCGGAGGACCTACGATGCTCAACAGGTTAACACATCTCCACCATCAATTTAGGAGAACCCACCAACGGCACCGACGGTCTCACAGGAATAGTATAACACTTTACTTCATCAGGTGCAAGCACTATCAGCCACCGTAAGAGGAATACAGTAAGCCGACGAGCACCGTCAGATCGAAAAAAATTCAAGTTTGGCTTGGATGAGGCCGAAGGAACGACACCCCTGAAGTCCTAGGACGGAGGTCAGTCATTAAAGCCAACCTACTGGTCCTTTCCGTTGAAGACCTAAACGCTTGCCAACATCGATTTTCAGAAGAGACTCCATCCCAAGCCATGAGACTCCTCAGCATCGAGCCACTCGTGAGGATGACATGGAGAAAAAGCTCAAAGAGATGCAACGATAGTTGGATGCATTGCGGGAGCCTAGGCAATAAGGGGAGGATTTGGGGTTTAATGTCGATCCCCCATTCATTCAGAAAATCATGGACGAACCCTTGCCACGTTGGTTCAAGATCCCTCAAATGGAGCTTTACGATGGAACGGCCGATCCTATAGATCATCTCGACAGTTTTCGAACTCTTATGCATCTACAAGAGGCTACCGATGCGATACTATGTCGAGCTTTTTTTTCAACTCTAAGAAAGATGGCTCGGCATTGGTATTCGAACCTAAAATCTGGTTTCATAGATTTTTTCTACTAGTTGAGTCGTCTGTTCGTTTCTTACTTCGTAAGCAGTCATCGGCAACATCGTAACTCTGACTTCCTCGTGAGCATCAAAAAATGGAAGAATGAGCCCCTTCGAGAGTATATCAATCGCTTCAATGCAGCCACCTTGGAGGTCTAAAATTTAAATCCGTCTGTGGCCATGACGGCGTTCAAGGCCGGCCTCCTCCAAAATGATATTTTATTCTTCCTCAACTTGGACAATCCAAAGGATTTCATTGAGATGCTAGAACGAGTGGAGAAGTATGCCCAGGTCGAAGAGGTTTGGGACTAGCAGGGAAGTAACCGAGATGGTAGGTTGGGTCCGTCCCAAAAATAGGAGAAGAAAAAAGATTATAGACGGATGCAGCACCATTGAGAGGATCCACGATTTTATCAATCATGCACCCCACCTCGGAGTAGCCGACCAGCATCTCCAAAGCCGTGAGGCTGATCTAGAACTCTACCTCGAAGGTTCAATTACCATACCCCCCTCAATGCACCGCGGGCTCAGATTCTGATGGAGATCGAGCGATGAGAAGATATACCTCGATCCAAGAAAATGATAACCCCTACTCGAGTAAGAAATTCGAGGAAGTATTGCCAATATCATCATGACCATGGGCATGATATCGAGCAGTGCTGGCAGCTCAAAGAGGAAATAGAGGCACTGATCAGGTAGGAACGACTGCGGCACTATGTGGATGAATGGCGAATCTCGATGAATTTGGGTCGTGACCAACCTCGACAGGATGAACCACGTGGAGAGCAGCCGGCTGTGGGAGAAATCAAAGTAATTGCTGAAGGAAATCTCGATGAAAATGCTTCGGATCGAAATCGATCAGGAGAGGGACCGAGGAAGAGGAAGGCAAATGGTGAAATTACTTTTACCAATGAAGATCTGAAAAAAATAAGTCAACCCCATAACGATCCTGTAGTCATTTTTCTGAATATTGCTAATTATGATGTACATCGAGTCCTTGTTGATAATGGAAGCTCGGTAGATGTTCTATTTTATGATGCCTTTGTTCGGATGAACTTAAGCCCTGAACTACTGATGAAGAAGAATGTACCTCTAGTCAAATTTTTTGGTGCTACGGTTCCAGTGGAAGGGACCATCTTATTAACGACAAAAGCTGGATGAGCTCCGAAGCAGGCAATTATCGATATAACTTATTTCATTATGAATGGCCCCTCCACCTACAATGTCATCTTAGGTCGGTCAGACCTAAATATCCTCTAAGCCATAGTATCGATCTATCACCTGAAGGTTAAATTCATGACTCCACATGGAATCGGCAAGCTCAGAGAAAATCAGTCGATCGCAAGGAAGTGTTATATGGCTACTTTGCGCAGAGCGATGGCTGAAGAGCAACCCATGAATGAGTTGGACGTCCAAGATGAACAAACTGAACAAAAAGGCTCTTCGGTAGAAGAACTAATCCCTGTACCGATCAAGGATGATTCGAACAAGATTGTGAAGGTCGGTTCAAGCTTATGTGAAGAGGATCGACAACACCTCATCATATTTCTATGAGATAACGCTGACATATTTGCTTGGACAGCTTCGGATATGTCCGGCATCGATCCGCAAGTCATGGTATATTGACTCAATGTAACCTGAATCATCGTCTGATCAGGCAGAAAAAATGGAGCTTCGCCCTTGAACGTCAAAGGATGATACAAGAAGAAGTCGATAAGCTCTTGAAGGCCGACTTCATCCGAGAGTTTATTATCCGGAGTGGTTGGCTAACGTCGTCCTTGTCAAAAAGGTTAGTGGAAAATGGCGCACGTGTATTGATTATGTAGATCTTAATGGAGCATGCCCAAAGAATAGCTATCCTCTGCCGCGCATAGACCAACTGGTGGATGCAACCTCAGGACATCAGCTCCTATCATTCATGGATGCTTTCTTGGGATACAACCAGATCCGAATGGCATCCGAGGATGAAAAAAAAAACTTCTTTCATAACTGACCAAGGCCTTTTTTATGATAGGGTCATGCCGTTTGGCTTGAAGAATGCGGGGGCGACCTATCAAAGACTTGTGAACAAGCTTTTCAAGGAACAGATTGGGAGAAATATGAAAGTGTACATGGATGACATGCTCGTCAGAAGTAGGACGGTCGAATACCATATTACCGATCTAGAATAAGCCTTTTCTATATTACGGTGTTTCCGAATGAAGCTCAAGCCAGATAAATGTGCCTTCGGTGTTACTTTCAAAAAATTTCTTAGGTTCATGGTGTCATAATATGGGATTGAGGCCAATTCGAAGAAGATTCAAGCTCTTCAAGAGATGAAGCCTCCAAAGATGATCAAAGAGGTGCAGCGACTCACAGGAAGGATCACAACCTTAAATAGATTCCTATCAAGATCGACGGAAAAGAGCCTTCCATTCTTTAAAGCCCTTAAGCAATCAAAGGACTTTCAATGGACGGATGAATGTCAGACAGCCTTCGATGAGCTAAAGAAATACCTCGACTCCCCCCTCTATTAAGTAAGCCAGAGTTTGAGGAGGTATCGTACTTATATCTGGCTGTTTCTTCTTCGGCAATCAGTTCTGTTCTGGTCCGATAGGAGGCCAAGGTGGAAAAATTGATCTATTATGTGAGCTGGATACTTCACGATACTGAGACTAGGTATACAAGACTGAAAAAGATGGTCTATGCTCTCTTGGTATCTGCAAAAAAATTACGTCCATATTTTCAAGCGCACACCATCGTAGTCCTTACAAACCAATCCATTAGATCGGTATTGTACCGACCAGATACTTCCGGACGACTGGCTAAATGGGCTATCGAGCTAGGCGAATTTGATATCAAATATTTACCGAGGCCGTCTATTCAAGCTTAGGCATTGGTGGATTTCATCCTAGAATGTACAATTTTAGATGAGGAATCCAATCACGCTGAAACCTGTTCAACTGATGAATGTTGGATCCTACATGTTGATGGATCTTCGAATGCCACAGGCTTCGAAGCCGGGCTGATCTTAACCAACCCGAAAGGAGTAGTAGCAGAACATGCTCTATGCTTTGCCTTTCTGACTTCCAACAATGAAGCCGAGTATGAGGCATTGGTAGCGGGACTTGAAATAGCGAAAGAAATGGGAGTTCGGCATCTCAGAGTATATAGTGATTCACAGTTGGTGATTGGTCAGGTTCAGGAAGAATATGAAACTCGGGAGCCGAATATGGTAAAGTATCTACAGAAGGTCAGAGACTTGGCTTCTAGCTTTTTAGCGATGGATGTTCAATAGATACCAAGGGCAGAGAATGTGCGAGCTGACCTTCTTTCTAAACTAGCAACCCATGGAGCGGTCGACCTAAAAAGAAGCTTATACATGGAAGTCCTTGAGAAGCCGAGTATTGAGGAGGTCCTAGTAATGCAAGCTAATCCAGAATCGAGTTGGATAGATCCTATTCTCCATTATTTGTGAGATGAAATTTTACCTACGGACCAAGATGAGGTAAAAAGATTGAGACACCTGCTCCACAATACGTCGTTTATGAAGAAAAATTGTATAAGAGGTCCTTCACCCTACCTCTACTCAAATGCTTCTGTCCTTCGAAAGTCGATTATGCCCTGCAGAAAGTTCATAAAGAAATCTATGGCAATCACCTGGGGGGCAAGGCTCTGTCCCATAAAATATTATGGTAGCAATATTTTTGGCCAACCATATAAAGAGATGTGGTCGAACTGGTGAGCAAATGTGACCAATGCCAAAGGATCTCAAACATTCAGCACCAACCATCGACCCCTCTGGCCCCGATCACGATTCCTTGGCCCTTTGCTCAATGGGGAATGGATATTCTCGGACCATTTCCCATTGTTGTGGCATAGAAGAAGTTTTTGATTATCGCGATTGACTATTTTACTAAATGGATGAAAGCAGAGGCGGTGGCTATGATTATCAAAGCCAGAGTTCAAAATTTTGTCTGAAAGTCTATTATATGTCGATATGGTTTACCCCGCACCATCATAACCGATAATGGATGACAATTCAATAACCCAAGGTTTATAGGGTTCTACAATAACTACGAAATTTCTCATAGATTGACATCGGTAGGTCATCAACAGACTAATGGCGAGGTCGAGGTGATGAACAGGACATTATTGTAAGGGTTGAAAGCTCGTATAAGCCAGGCAAAAGGATCGTGGGTCGAAGAATTGTACAACGTCCTTTGGGCGTATCACATGATGCAATGTATCCCAACTGGAGAGACAACTTTAATGTTGGCCTTCAGTATGGAAGCTGTGATACCCGTAGAGATGGGGTTACTCATGCTCCGAGTAGAGGAGTTCGATGAAGATAGTAATTCTTTCAAAATGAGAGCAAATCTGGATCTGCTGGAAGAAATCTAGGAATGAGCTCGAGTTTGAATGGCCAATTATCAACAGAAGGTTGTCCGATACTACAATTCTCGAGTAAAGAGCAAATCTTTTCTGATAGAATAATTAGTTTTTCGTCGAGCTGAGATTTTTCGCCCATTCGAACCATCAAAATTATTGCCAAACTGGGAAGGTCCTTATCGCATGGCTGAAGTAGTCTGATCGAAAACTTACCGACTCTATCGACTGGATGGAACTCCGATTCTGAGGACCTACAATGCCGACAATCTTCGAAGATATTATCCTTAGAATGTAATTTTCATCTTGAATTTTTATTCGATAATGAATAATAACTTTTCGTAGATTTTATTTTCGCTAACGTGCGCTCCTCGGCCACGATCGAGGAGCGAAACACGTCTCTATCAAATATCGCCAATGCACCTCGACCAC
The DNA here is from genome assembly GCA_006176705.1 of Cocos nucifera. Lineage (NCBI taxonomy): Eukaryota > Viridiplantae > Streptophyta > Magnoliopsida > Arecales > Arecaceae > Cocos > Cocos nucifera. The sequence continues at coordinate 370,686 of QRFJ01000813.1, read as the reverse complement.
GATCGAGGAGTAGAATGCATCTCCATCAAATATCGTCAACGCTCCTTGGCCACGGCGAGGAGTGGAACGCTCCTCGCCAACGTGGCCACGAGGAGGGGCATCTCTCAAATTTTGATGCGTGCTCTTCGAGTCGAGGAACGAATACGAATCTTGGTCGCGGAATTTCCATCGGATATCGCCATGGTTGAGGAATGAAACGTCTTCATCAAATTTTGCCAATGCTCCTCGGAATATATCCTCACCAACGCACGCGATAATAATCGAGGAGCATCTCCATTGGATGTCGCCAATGCATCTCGAGGAGCTACGCGTCTCCCAAATGCCAACGCGCACTTTCACGGCCAAGGAGCGGAATACATCTCCATCAAATTTTCAATCGACCACGCGTGCTCTTCGAATTTTGCCAACGTGCGCTTCTCACGAAAGTGATCGAGAATTTTGAATGCTCCTCGAATACGTCTCCATCGATCTCGATCGAGGAGCGGAACGCATCTCCATCAAATATTGCCTATGCATGCTCCTCGACCATGATCGAGAAGCGGAACGCATCTCCATCGGATGTCGTCAATGCAACTCCTCGACTGTGGTCAAGAAGTGGAATATATCTCCATCGAATTTTGCCAACGCACACTCCTTGGTCATGGTCGAGGAGCAGAATACGCCCAAATTTTGCCAACGCACGCTCCTCGACCATGATCGAGGAGTGGCTACAGTCGAGGAGCAGAATGCATCTCCATTGGATGTCGCTAATGCACGCTCCTCGACTACGGTCGAGGAGCAGAACGCATCTTCATTGAATTTTGCCAATGCACGCTCCTCGACCATGGTCGAGGAGTGGAATACATCTCCATCGGATTTCACCAACGCACGCTCTTCGATCACGGCCGAGGAGTGAAACACGTCTTCTTTGGATTTTGTCAACGCACGCTCCTCGACCGAGGACAAAATGATCATTGGAGGATGTGCACTCCTCGACCACGATCGAGGAGCAAAATGCGTCTCCACCAAATTTTGCCAATGCGCGCTCTTTGGCCATGATCAAGGAGCGGAATGCATCTCTGTCAAGTTTCATCAACACGCACTCCTCGACCACGATCGAGGAGTAGAATGCATCTCTATCAGAGCCCGCCAATGCACGATCCTCGACCATGGCCGAGGAACGAAACGTAACTCATGAAGTTCGTGAAAACACGCTCCTCGGCTATGGCCAAGGATCGTAATGCATTAGTATGAATCGCCCATCACTTCTCAGTCATGCCGCCTAAAGTCTACGCTAACCTACGTCTCGAAAAAGAAAAATCTGACAAAGACTATACGAACTCAACAACTTAAGCAAAAGAAGGCTTTGTATTAAAGTTCAGTATTTACAAGTGATGGTTGGTCCATACAAAAATACCTTGGCAAAGACTAGGGACAAACAAAAAAGGCCGACCTAAAAAAAAGAAAGAAAAAGAAAGAGAGATCGAACATGCCCGATCAAAATGGTACATTAAGCCCCATCCAAAGCTCTAAATCCACCGACCTCCTCTTGATTTGGCAGGATGATAAGGGCTGGGGGTGGTACCGATGCTACATCCTCGGCAGCCAAGTCGTCGCGCACGTGGCTGAAGATATCTTCCATCTGAATATCCCGACCCTCAGCTTCCTCGACCTCCTCATCGTCCAACTCCAAGAGGTCCAAGTTCAGGTCGGGGAAGATCCTCCGGACCTTCTCTTTCAGGTCTATGCCCTCTTATAGATAGGAGAGCGATGTGAAATCCACCTTGATGTTGCGAAATTCTTCTGAGGCGTGGAAGGCCTCAACCGCCTCTATCCTGGCGGCCTTCGCTCGTGCCTTCCCAGCCTCCCTCTCTCCCAGCACTCGAGCTTCAGCCTTGGTCGGCTCGGACTCCAGCTGCTTCACCCTCTCCCTAAGGGACTTGGTCTCATCCTCGACCTTCAGCCGAGATAACTGAGCATCGTCCGTCCTTTGGTTGGCATGGATGGCTTTCTCCTCAGCTTTCTTAGAGAGGTGCTGAACCTCTCTAATTACCTCGACAAAATGGTCCACATGATGGATGAGCTGAAAAAAAAAAGAGAAGAGAAAAAAGAAAAAGAAGCTGAGTCGAGGAGTGAACGAAAGACCTAAGATGAAGGTCGGCAGAAAGGCAGACACATATCCGAAGGAGAGAATCATATGAGTCCTGAATGCGAAAGGCACCCCCGACCTCCTCGAAGGTTTGGACATCGATCGGTAAGATGACCGACTTTAGCAATGAACGGGCGACTTGGTAGTCGCCAAGGTCCTTCCTTTTGTCCTCGATATTCGAGGAAACTTCCACTGGAGAGACACTCCCCAGTACATCGGATCCGTGGTTGGACATTCGGATGGAGATTTTTGGCCCACCCAAGCTTCTTTTGGAAGAGGATGTAGAAGATCGGGGGATGGACTCTTCGGGAGCTGTGGACCGAAGTGGCGTCACAGCCTTCATCGATGCCTTCTCCTTCCTCGGGGCATTGGACGCTCTCAAGGAACCTTCTGCTATAGGCTGCGTCAGGACAGGCTCGATCTGAGCATGTTTGGGGGCCACGACCGCGCTGGTCTTCCTCTTTTTCGTCATCCGACGAAGAGTTTTAAGGTCGGATGGGTTCATCACTGAACAGAAAAATACAAGACTCGGTCAATGATAATCATAAGGAAAGAAAAGACGATCCAAACAAAATCGCATGAGAACACTTACTCCTCGGATCAGTTGGAATCTGTCCGACCTTAAATAAGTTCTTCTCGATAAGAAATCTAAACAGCAGGAGAGGAGCAAGATTAAAGATTTGACTCAAGACCTCCTCCTCGACTTCGGATTATGTTGGAGGTCTGACAACCGACCTATCAGGTCGCCCTCATGATGTGCTAAAATTTCATGGTTGCTCGACTGATACAAAAAAGAAGCGCTCCTTCTAATTATGCACTGAGGAAGGAGCACCTTGAAAAAGATGATATCCTCTCCGAGGAGAAGCATACCACCATCCGACCTTCATCGGATGCTCTTTTAAAATGAAGCAAGCTCGGAGAAGATGGGAGGTAGGCTCGATCCTGAGGAGGAGGCAGTGGATGGAAGCCTAAAATCGATCGCCAGAAGTTCGATGCCAAACAACAAAAGCTAATTCTTTACAGGTTCAGAAGCTCGATAATTAAAAAATGAAACGACAACCTAAGGCCGATCTTTAGCGATTCCTCGTAAATACCGATCCGTCTAGGCTGAGAAAGAGCTATACACTCCCTAGGATCGGCAACCTCTAACTTGAAATCACTGGAGACATGGTATCTCATCCTAATGACTTTTAGATCCTCCGAAGTGAGAACGGAATCTATTCTGAAAGGACCATAGTTCGGAACTTCACGTTCCTCGAAATGTTCTAGAGAACCAACTACTCCGGAACCGTGATCCTCGCCAGAAGGATTATCCGAGCTCCAAGAAGATTGGGATAGATTAGATTGACTCATGAGTACGGAGGAGACTGACCTAAAGGGCGAGGAGGTCGAACAACAAGGAGAGTTAGGACGGGATCAACGGTAGCTCGGCTGAGTCCAAACTATTCCTCGCGCAAAGTACCAGAGTTCACCCTTTAAGCAACAGTAGCAGTCAAAAGAGTAATACAGATCCTATTTATAAGAGGCATGGACGGCTCCGATCTACTCCCGTTTCATCTACCCTCTTAGATCTTCGCCAGGTGTCAGATACTCGTTGGTTGGGATTGATAAATTCGGAGCAAAGCAACGAATGGTTAAATTTCATGGCTGATGGACTTTTTTCAATCTTGTCATGCTACCGATCTCCAACACTGCAATGCGGGCACAATTTGAAGATCGACCTCGACTTCGACAGGATACTTACATCGATCGGTCGCTCAGAGGTAGATCAACCTCGTAAGTGGGAGGCAAACTATTGTGGAATGGGGCTGGTATAGCCTCGGCTTGTTTAGGGTAGGCCGTCGATCTACCCCAATGGATCATTTGAGCGGAACAATGCGATACTTCGCTCACGGTTAGCTCAATTCCGACCGATCTACTGAAGATCGCCTCCTGGCAAAATAAGGTAGGCTTTCATACCGCATCCTCGTTGGATTCAGATCGGCTGCTGAGCTACGTGAATAGGCTCATAACTCGTCAATGATCGACCTACAACCATCCCTGCTGAAACTGCGTCCTCTCTAAATTAAAAAACTCGGATAAAGAGGAATCTTTCATAATTCCGTCTCCTAAAAAGAAAAGAAATCTTCCAAATCAATTCAGGGTGACTAACTCGGAAAGCCGTTAGAGTCCGAAATGGATACGACTCCAACTCCTCTCCTATAAATAAAGGGATTCCGGGATCCTCCAAATATGTCATTCAATTCGACGCTTTCTCTCCTCATTATTCTCCAATCTTCTAACTTGAGTATCGGAGGGTCTTTACCGGAGAACACTCCGATGAAAATTTTATTACAGGTGCACGAACGAAGCTCCAGCGAAAGTTCATCCTTGGCCTAATATTTCTCGGTGGCCGAACTCCTTTATCTTCGTCGACCGACCTCGAGCCAGGAGATTCAGGAGCAACAGTTATTATTCAATGCCAATATTTTTATTTAAAAAAAATGAAGTCCGGATGCTTTTTCTTTTTTGACCCCAACATTTCAGCTTTGCCTTCGTGGTAATTCTAGGCTAAATGGAAGACTTGCAATATTCCAAAGGGCATGAAAAAGAGAAATCTAGGATGTTTCTGATAAAACAAATTTATATGGACAGCCTAAACAAGGGAGATGAACCCGTGAACGATATAGTTGGCTCCAGGGCCAACATCAGTGATGATATGCGTAAAATTGAACTTTTGCAGATGTCGTCTGCGTCGAGCGAGTACTTAATTCTTACCGCAAGTAAATTACTTAAAAATCCCGAGTCCAACTTGGATCCAAAATATTCAAAAGCGAACAAATTTTTAGAAGATCAGATGGGACCGATGGCCCAACCTAATCCATCGCCAACTTGATCAAGTATGGCTCATCGGCATAATTGCAATTTATATGTAGCCTCAACGTGTTGTTCAAACGCTCTTCAACTTAGAGTAACTGCCGTGTCTTAGGCTTAATTTTGGAGTTTGGCTGCCAAGTAATTGTACAATTTGGTGAGGGAAGATGGCAAGATGCCGTAAAGCAAGAGTTGGCAAACTGGTGTGTATACCCATGCTTGATCGTCCCGTCGGTTATGCATGAGCCTAAGATATGGGACCTCATTTTGATGGATTGGGATTGTATCTTTCATGCGAAGGAATGATCGATCTTTTTTTGTAACGTTGCCCTACGTAATCCAACGATGGATTCGTGCGAAGGAAGGTGGATCCTTTCGCACGGTGGATACAACCCCTGCGCCACTTAGATACACCAACTTGCATGCTGGGTTTGGGTCCGGTACCTGGTTAGATCAGATCACCTAAATGGGGTACAGCTAGGATTACACAGGACGAGAACCGACACGGTTAAATGGAAAAGCAAGCAACATCGATGGCAAAAATCTATTTCATTTATCGCAGCGCTAATCATTTACAAGAAGAGAAATGTGACAATTACTCAATCAAACACTGGGGAAAACTTACTCCGTACATGGAATCTCATCCAAATGCATGGGACCGGGGCAGCAGACGGGAAGCAATGTCCCATATGGTGCTGCTTGGTAAAAAGTTCTCGGGAGAAGTGCTTTCTTCCTGATGATGAGGTCCTATGATTAAATTGCCTCGGCGATTTGAACTCGCCAACTTAGTCCCAACCATCTAGATTTATGATCCGACGATGATACGAGCAATGTAGCCCGACAACCGCATTTTTGCGACAACAGGATCGTATTGTACATCTCCGTAAACTTGGTACAGCGAAAGAGATGCGGCCAGGAGCCAACTCAACTCCGCAGAACATGTCACAAGAAGAAAAGCAAATTGGAGAGAGATTCGACATCCAAGCATTCAAAGAATCAAGCTCGATGGATGCACTCCATTGCTCTTTGAAGGTGACGCAGATCAGCTGCAATCACGCAGTTGGATGTCTGGTTTTGACATCACAATCCTGATCAAACGGCTGCCATGTCTGCAGACACATGATCCTTCTCCCACACAGCAGTCGTATGATGGCTTGGTCGCACATTCCCTTTTTAATGCTTTGGTTGCCAACACTGTCCACATCCGAGGCAGTCATGTGTTGCACTTTAATTTCATCCAAGGCCCCAGAGAGCTCTTTGGGAGGAGTGACAAGGGGGGCTCCATGGTAGAAGCAATAACACCCAAGTGGTAGGAGACACTACATGTGCCAAGGATTCCCCCAGGTCCCCAGCCAACACTATCCTCCAAATGCCTCATCTACTACCATATCCTTAAAAGTGCTGTCGTCCGTCATCTTATCACCTCTTAACTGGGATGTTACATCCCAACAACCACCCCGTCCGGGCCATGAGAACTTTGCTAGTGTAAGAGAGACGTTCCTCTTGGGCAAAGGACGCAACCACTTGTGGGGTTGGGACTTGACCATACGCGACTTGTTCTGGGGACAACCGTCACGACGCATTTGGACCATTGGTTGATCGGTGTGTTGACAAGGGTCCATTGTGGTTGGGGCATTTTAGACCCACAAGCCAACGAGGGCAAAGTAATGGGGCAAAATCCAAGCTGCTTGTGAAGTGGTCCTCATCAAATTGAACCTATTCTCATGGGTGAAGGATTTGATGGTGATGACGATGATCTCTCCTTTTATCGGGGTTCTTTACGTGTATTCCAAGGATTGGTGGCAAGCAAATATACACTCCATTAATGGTAAGCTACAAGCAAGCCGAACATTTTGAGCTTTTATTTTAATAGAATACAAAGTAGTTTCCTTATCAAGTCCAAAAAAAAAAAGAAAAAGAATCTTAAAGGGTCCATTGCAGTTGGGGCACTCTAGACCCACAAGCCAACGAGGTGCAGAATCTACCATGAAGTCATACTGATAAGCTGCTTGTGAAGTGGACCTTACCAAATTGAATCTATTTTGATGGGTAAAGGATTTGATGGTGATGACGAAAATCTCTCACTTGTATCGGTATTCTTTATATGCATTCCAATGACTAATCATAAGCGAACACAATCAATTATTGGTATGCCATGCGCAAGCGAAATATTTTGAGCTTTTATTTTAATAGAACGCTACCTAGTTTTCTTATCGAGGCCAAAAAATAAAAAATTTAAAGGGTCGGGCGCTCTAGACCCACAAGCCAACAAGGTGCAAAATCTACTATTAATGCATAAGTTTCCATCTGATAAGCTGCTCGTGAAATGGACCTCGTCAAATTGAATCTATTTTGATGGGTAGAGGATTTGATGGTGATGACGACAGTCTCTCACTGGTATTAGGATTCTTTATGTGCATTCCAATGATTGGTCATAAGCGAATCCACTCAATTATTGGTAAGCTATAAGCAAGCCAAATATTTTGAGCTTTTATTTTAATAGAATACCAAATAATTTGCTTATGACTTATGAGGCCAAAAAAAAAATCTTATAGGGTCCATTGCGGTCGGGGCACTTTAAATACGCAAGCCAACCAGAGCACGGTTGTGGTGCGAAATAGACCGTCTGTTAAGCCATGCTCGAGTTTTTCCATCCGATAAGCTGCTGCCTGTCAAGTGGTCCTATCAAACTGAATCTATTTTGATGGGTAAAGGATTTGATGGTGATGTCTATCTCTCACTTGTATGGGGGTTCTTTGCGTGCATTCCAAGGATTAGTCATAAACAAATACACTCAAGCCAAACATTTTGAGCTTTTGTCCTAGTAGAAATAGTTTTCTTAGCAAGGCAAGAGGAAAAAAAAAAAACTCAAGGTAGGTCTTCCTGGCCTTGGGAAGTTCCCACATCCACGTCAGAAGGTGGCCAACTCCTCTTCGCCGAAGTATTAGTAGCAAGCGTTGGAGATTCCGAAGGAAGCAAACCTTGGGTTCCAGCTTAGTATTCCTTGGCGCTTTACATGCGATTGTCAGAGTCGTCTTCCAAAATTCCCAACAACTTCAAAAGCTTCTAAAAGACAACTACCCATAAAAGCACAAGAATATGGTTGTTGCTCCTTTAGTTGTTACACACTATCCCTTCTTTCTTTATTGTTCCGCGCTCTCTAAAAACAGTATCCGAAAGCACTTTGTGCTCACTTACAGCCCAACAGAACACTACTTTAGCCAACACATGGAGAACTCTAAGGCCTCAAAAAGTCCCATCAAGTGTTCCTCGGAACAAGGGCCTTTGGGTAGGATGAGCTCCTCAGCCACTCCTCGACAATCAATGCTTTATCGAGCACCGTTTTTTTTTTTTTTTTTTTTTTTTTCTGCACCAGTTTCCAAATCTGAGAATAGATTAACCAGACTTGCCAGGCAAGGGAAGAAAGCATGTGGCATACGTCGCATAAGGGCTAATGAGAGCCGCTGCCATACATGAATACAACAGAGCACCTACCTGCTGTTACACCTACTCATAATGATTTAATCTTATAGCATCCCACAAATGATTACCAAAGTTCCCTCCATGAAATGTTTGAGCACATCAGGATTGCTGGTGGTACCATCAAGCCTGCATTAAGGTCTCATGTGGATAAATAAAGTTTATGTTGAGGTATGTGCTCTCAGGTGCTGAGATGTACCGAACATAGGGGAAAAGGCACCCTATTTTCTTTCTCATGTTCAAAAAACTCAAAAAGTTTTGGGTGGGCTCATGCATGGTGCAGTATCTAGATGCCTATTTGTTGAACATGACACCGCTTGGATCTACCACAACCCTGAGGATGGATCACGTATCTATACAGGTCGCGGATTAGCATACATCTCAGTTGTCATGTTTGAACTAGTCCTGGCACTGGCTTGCTGGAACTGGTACATGTAGCATATTTGTATATGAATATATCCATATCATTTGGGACTAGTATGAGTCCGTCACGCGTTGGCAATTTAAACCAGTCCTAGGCTCCCAACACCCGGTCTGCAGGACCGGCATTGGTCTTCTATGTGTTCAATTAGTTCCGGTAATTGAAGTGCAGACGCCGGTAACCAATCAATCCCCGGAGTGGTTAATACTTGACGCTAGTGTTGTACATCTGAAGTCGTAACAAACATAAAAAAATAAACATGGTGCACTATTTGAGTTGGGGTGCAGGGACTAGAAGCCTGGTAGACTCTCCGCACGTGTCTAGAAGAAAGTGCTGTGGTCGAGCTCAATGCTAAAGGATAAAATTAATAAAGAAACTTGTTCTAATATTTAGAGTATAACTAAGGAAACTTTTATCTGTTCTACATTGCTAGCGTACACAACAAAGCACGTAGGATAGATAGGGTAGATGAAAGAATGCCATCAGAAATAACCATTGATGAGTGTCACCTTTAAACCATCCCCCACGATCACCATCACCAAACATTTCTCTTTGTTCCTTTTTGAACTTTTACAGAATTTGACCTTTAAAGTGGCTAGAACCTTTCTCATATGGATAGGAATGCCAACAAGACATGCCAATTCTAGTTAGCATATCATCATGTGACATCCCACATGGCAACTGTCAGAAAAAGTCAATGGTATCTAACGGACAAACACTCGGTTAAACTCAGGTTCACCAATGTCATGGGTCTAAACTGGATTCAACCCGCACTCCATAAATCTCATCATTTTTATGGGGGCCAAAAATCTCATCAAGTTTTGCTCAAGATCACACTCACTTGTAAGTCAGGACTGCTAATAGCATCGACACCATAAAATCCGTCAAACAAAAGCATGCGGTCCGGTAACTGGTAACACATGATGGGTTCAAAATCCACCGTAAATTTGAGTTACCAGTGCACCAAGCCTCAATCCAAGTCCTGGAGTTTCTGATTAAGGGTCAGGACGACCGGTAACCCGGTAAGGTCAACTCAGCGAATTTTTGAGTGCGCTTGGCGATACTAAAAAACATGGCATCCACGGTAATGTTTAACCACTGTTGAGTTTTTCTCATGTATTTTGTGAGCCCGTATATGAAATTACCGAGCATAAAAACATTCTTCACGAACAGGTATATAGCTGCGTCAAACCAGAATCCAATCGAGCATTTTCATTTTTCCAAAGGCTCCGGAAGCAGGTATCCAAGTTCCTTTTTTTTTCTCATTCACATGGGACTGCAAGCAACCGACCATCAGATGATTCAGATGGTATAATATTAATCGGAAATGCTAATCATCAAAGGCATGGTAATCAACATTGAATGACCAATTGATATGTCCTCTGAAGTGAAATTCATACAGAAGAGATCTAAAAAAAATGCGAAGAATACTCTTGACACTAAATATGCTTAAAAAACGAAAATTGATGATACAGTAAGAAAATGTCCACGGGTGTCTCGGAAATTTATCGTAAAAATGCAAATTTCTTCCTGAAATCGTCTCCAAAGTCTGAACAGAACAGACTGGCTAAGGGTACCCGTTTTTGTTTCTAAATGTAAGATCCGATGCTCGTTTTTCCAACATTTTCCACTACAATATTTGTAGGAACGTAATTAAAGGGCAGAAATTTGTAAAATATAAATGTGATCATTAATATAACCATGATGAGCAAGTACGCAAAACAAATTCTGCTCTAATGTTCAGGTATTGGGATAAAACAAGTTATTTTAGTTGGATGAACTCAGTGACTTCATTTCCAAAAAAATCGTAGGGTCTACAGCATAATATATTACAGTATCTCATCAAAGAAATAATGTCTGGCAATAGCAATTGTTCATTTTAGTTGTCACAAATTTGATCAATGATAAATATCCTCTCCAGAAAAAAGTATGTTGGCATTCTTATTCCACGTTAAGAAAAAAAAAAAAAATCAGCTTGTTAGTTCAATATCTGAGGGAGGCCCAATAATAAAAACACCAAAGACGCAAGAATAACATTACAAGGGTTTTTCAAGCTTTTACAGAGAGATAAAATGATGATGATTTCTACCCTTCAACATGAGAGACCAGTAACCAACCAGCAAATGTTCTTTGAGAATCGATCCAAATACCTGTATGCAGATGGAACAGAATGAGATTTGAACTTTCCATTCGTACATTGAAATTTCTCTCTTACAATAGTAAATCAAACTGTTCAAACTTCCATAACGAAGGAAAAGGAAAAATGGTCTGGCTACCTTCTTCATGAAGCACCTCCGTTGAAGGCAGCAACATCTGCACCACCTTAGAACAGAAAACTAACTTTGCCCTCCATGCATCCATTCCACAAAATTGTCCAAAATTAAGGGCCAAGCAAGGTTTGAATCATAATTGTCGAGGGATGGGAAGTTTATCTGTAACAGGAAAAGGTCCAGCAAAAAGAAATTTCAAAGGAAGCACCAGGAAAACAGGCAAATGGCAAAGATGATGGGAAAAACATTTTGTATAAATCAAGATCAAAAGGGCGATTGAATCATCATAGCAAATAGTTCAGAATAATACCTCATTACAAAATCGGAGAAAGCTCATCCACTGATCCAAGTTGATCACCTTGTAGTCATGTTGATACTGCAGTGTTTCAAGTACAAAAAAATTAAATTTGCTTTGCAAAGTAAAACATGAAATTAAATCCTACCTAACTGCTGGAAATATATCAAATTGTTGAAAGATGATTTGATGAATTCGTGATTGATCTCCAGCCAAGCATCTTAAGCTACAAAAGATACATAAGCTGGAAGAAATACTTACCTTGAGATACTCAATAAGTTTGTCAACCTGGGGACGAAACAGGAAACCTAATACAAGATCCAGCAGTTCACAGGCACTCTCAATGTCTATACACTTTTGCTTGTCCTCTGCAAGGGGACCACAAACCCATTAACCCTTAGCATTAAAATCGGAACACTGAAGACCTAAAAACTGGCATACCTGTCAGGCAATAACGAAATGCATAAGAATAGAAGTCTGAGAAATTTGATGGCCGTGTCACCTTTAGTATGTTGAACAATATCAGCACGTTTCCATGTGTTATCAAGGTACAAAGACAAGCGCATAAGAGCTTAAATTTGGCAAAAAGTCTGGTGGACGAAACAACATTGAGAATAGGGGCTTTGGTAGTTCATGATCTAAAACAAACTGCATGCTGACCTCTTTCGCCAATTCTGGCAGTGCCTTCTTTATTTTGCTGATACTATCAGCACGTAGTGCCTTTAGGCCCCTTCGCCATTCTTCCTATCACAAAAGGAAATAAAATCTTGGATACAGCTATGAGGGGAAAAATCAAAATCCAGCCAGCGAATATCACAAAAATATGTTCACTAAACAGCAAGACATCAACAAATTATTTAAATAATTTCAGAAGCAATACATACCAGAGTAAAATATCCTTGTTTTTCAGCTTTCATTTTCCTGATAAACTCGTTGCAGTTAATTGACAGACAGCACAAAAGGAGCATAATGTTCCGAAAAATTGTAAAAGATGTCAATGCTAACAAAATGGCAGGTATAAAATATATTACCAGGCAAGCATAAGTATCCTAACATCAGTATGATCAACTTCCACGTCAGAACAGAAAGACTCAATCCCTTCAGGGCTGTTGAAAAGAGTAAATAAAGTAAAGTGAGAAAAATTATGCACCAGCAAATAGTTACATCATAATTGATTTTTAAACCTTCTAAAGAATAACTAATTTTTGAAACACAAATCTCAGCTCTGGAGTAAGCCTCTGAAACAAAATCATTTTGTTAAAATAATACCAAAAAAAGAAAAAATCTTCAAGAACATTGTATACCAAAGATTTCAAAATGAATGGCAACATAGACCGATCCTTATGCTTAATAAGTTGTTCCAAAAAAATACATTGTACAACAGCTTCAAGGAGAACAAATTTACCAAGAGAGTAGCTCAATATCGAAAACAATAGGAGAAACGGCAATAATTTATATTCAAAGAGGTGCTGAGCAGCTTTCTCTATTATATACTTTTCAACAGAAACTTCCTGCAACTGCTTTATTTACATGAAACATTTAAATTTTTTAGAATCCTATGTGGAACCTTCCTGATAGTTTGCTCCACAGTAAAACATATATAAATGGGACAAGGCTTAGTTTGTAGTATTACTTAAATGTTCCTCTATAACATGAATAAAATAAATGATAAATTCCAATTACACAAACAAGAACCATAATATCTAATTCATCCATCTGGTCAGCCAAATTGAACTAAACTTATCTTGCCAGTTGCTGCTAATATATCAGAGTAGAAGATATTTGACACATAGCTTCATATTTAGTTTTGGCACTTGCTGCCTGTATGTTAAATTTTCTCATAGGTCGCAGCATGTGAAATTGAAATTCAACAATTTCCTATCAATTCACCTACAGCATGCTAGTTAGATTTAAAAATAATAATTAAAAAAAAAAAAAATCAATTGAATGGATATATGGACCAGAACATCATCAAATAAGAAGAGTACACCTGCATAAGATATACAAAGTCAATATGCTCTTGAAATGGATGTGTAAAGAATTGAGCGACAACAGATTTGCAAGAATTATGCTAAAGGAAGTCTAGCTGTAGCACCATGGTAGATGTGGTGCAAAGACACCATTTTTAGTTTGATTATTTGAGAAGAAAGAATTCCATGGCACTGAGAGTGCAGATTTACATCAGAATGAACGGTGAAAAACAAGTCCACCATAGCTTGAATACTCAGTGTTAGACATATGCCCTTTTGGTTTTCCATATTTTTGAGATTAAATATCACCAAAACTGTGTACTCATGGAAGTTTGCTACTATCTCTATAAATGAGAAGAGATCTGGTTCAACCTTTTGAAAACCCCTTGAAAAATAATCAACCAATGAGATTATAAAATTGATTTCCAAAGTTTTAGGAACAAATTTTGTCAGATAGCTTTTCATGTTAATAATCATGTCAATGCACATACTCCTTTGGAAGACAAGCATAAAAGAACTTATCATTCTATCACCTAGTTCATTGCCTATCAAATCTTCTTTCCTAATAAAGAACTCATCTATATTCTAAATCAAAAAACTTGGAGGTCGTGATAAATTTAATAGTTGTTACTGTAGTGAAAGCAGAAATATAAAATAAATGGGCATGGCACACAAAGGAGGTTGAGTGCGCTACATTCTTTGCAAATGGAGAAATTAAGTTGCAAAAAATACCAATGGTTGTTATAATACCAATCCAAGAAAATGTAATACTAATAGCCATAGCCAAATTAGTAGTAAGACAATATGGGAGGTGAAAACCCAATTGGTAATTCAATGTTCAAGACAAGGACACATCTAGAGGTGCAAAATGTTTCATAAATTAGTAGGTGATGAATTATGATGGAATTTCCTTCATTCCATATTGATTCCCATAATCCAAGAGTTCAAGCCAGGCAAGGCACCATTCACAAGGACTCGATTCTATGTCCAAACCTCACATTCCAGAAGACATAGTCACCATCATAGGTAATCAAGATATTGTGTCTAGAGAGATAGATAGACAAGACTATGTCTTGCTCGATCAAAACCCTAGCTTTAGTGCAAGCCAAAAGACCCACATGGCTTTCCAAAGCAGCTCATTCAGTCTCCATCTCAGCAGAAGGAGAAGTCCAAGTCACCTTTCTTCAACGTTCTTTCCAGAACTGATTCATGATTTAATAAGAATTGAGTAAATCAAGTCCACTATTTCGTATGCCGGAAAAAAGCTTTGATAGGACAAGTTCCATATTGATTCCCAATAATGGATTAGATTGCACCAATGTAAATCCTTTTTATTCCAAAGCGAAGATTCAATCACTTACTCGACGTCAAGGAACTATTGGTATGGGTACAATTGAATCAAAATAAGGAATTCCGATCTTTAATAATTTTGTCATCATCCAATTGTTCTCAAATTGGTCCGTTCGATGGTTCATTTTTATATAACAACGCGACCAAAGAATCAGATCCCATAATCCAAATTTGGGATTTGCTAGGTCCCTTAGGGATGATAACTGCCTAGTGCTAGAAGGTCAGAAGGAGAAGTATGATAAACTTGGAATGTAAGCCTCGGTAAATTGAGGCAGTAACTCTATCCAAGGTACTGAAATTCCTTATCATCTAAGCAGCAACCCACATTAATGGTGTAATGATTACCCCGCTATCTCCAACATGGACCTAGCGAAATTGAATTCTCCATGAAGATACGGAGCACCAACAGCTAAATGGTGAGACTCCATGCATCCTGACCATAGCATGATAGTGACAACCTTGATTGAATGTGTAGGATAGGTAGGAGGTGGTGACACACAACAACAAATCACGAAAGACCACTCTTTTGTCTAAGGATGCATAACAGCCACACTGATCATTTAAGAGGAGGGGAACTACTAGATGGTTAGTTTATCTGGGGTGGATGCCTCTTAAAGAGTACCGTAGGTGTGCAAAGGCAAGCTCAATCATCGATTCAGCTTGTGGGCGTAACGCTATAAGCCTATTTGGCTATGAGACCAACCGATCGAACAAAAATGGAAGTCAGCCATGGTGACTTGGGAGTAACATGTGGAAGGGCTCTCACTCAATGGATCAAAGGTAGGCTAGGGATGGTCAATATAGATGGGAAGGAGATGCCTCTTCTTATGTAGCTACACCTTTATTTTAGGGTGGGGTCACCTCCTTCCTCATAATCCGGCAATTTTCGAACCTTTCTTTCCCACCCTTTTATAAAGGACTTCAAATTCTAGCGATTTCGAGCAGCTCTGTGTGGTTATGTCCATGTTCCGACTCGCCAGTCATCATAGATCTAGTGGCATGGCAAGGTGAAGAGGAGATGCAAGTACTTATCTTCATATACTCAACTAGCCACTTCTAGCGAAGCTTAACAAAGGCCAGCCACTACATAGAGACAACTATTAGTCATGTGCAATAGCAAAGCCCAAAGCAGCCAGGGAAGAATCAAAGAGCATAGTATTAAATGCTCATGAAAGGAGCAGATGAAGGGTTGTGCACCCTTCACCGCTTTGGTTTGGGGTGGACATCCGAAGAAAAAAAGGTGAGATGAATGGAAGAGTAGGATGCTAGCATGGCTCACTTCGCTTTTCGATGCTCTACTTGCTGCTTCACTTCAAAGCCAACAAATACCAGCATCAAAGCTAGAGTGCCTTAGCCCTTTAGTTGCTAGTACTTAGATTCTTTGGCACACAATTTCTTAGTGTTTTAAAAGAAAAAAAGATTAAAAAAAGGGGAAATCCATCTTGGTAAGGTGGAAGTACCAACCCTTGAATTTGAAAGAGATGATGACTTGGAATAATGGGGATGGTATGCTCTATCGAGAAGGGAAGGGTAGAGGGAATATGTGGATGAGTGGGAGTGGATTGATGAGGCATAAGAATTTGCTTCCCTGATCACCATGGGCCCTTACTGGAAGGTGTTGACATGAAAAAGCAGGACTAGGCTTTTCCACAACTATTGGAGGGTTGACTATTGTAGGAGTAGTCAGGTTCAAGATGGTCAAAGAATGTAAGTGTAAGCTTTGGAGCTGCTTCCCAACAAGAGACAGCATAGATTAGATGAAACCAACAAGTGAAGGCTTCTAACTCTTCGGTTCGGCCCTTGCAACTTGAATGAAGCATAGAGTGCTCATGCCTTTTCCCCAAGAGAAGTATACGAATTTCGTAGGTTGTTTCTATCTTCTCAGTTATGAAGGCAGAACTGTAGTTAATTGAACACTTAGATAAAAGGAACTCGGACATCAAATCTGCTTCCCATGCTCAAACAGTGATAGGCACTACAAAAATACACATCCACCAATATAGTTCTATAACTATAAGCTCCACCGAGAAACCTAATCTTATTAACGCTTTATGAATTATTCTACACAATTTTATGAGCCTGAAGCTACTCTATGCCAATACATTTCAGACCCTTTCTTACAGTTTCTATATAAATTCTCAAATTTGTCCTTTTATATCTTTTCCTACCAAATCTGAACCCCTCCTTTAAGACAGCCTTTTTCTGATCTCAATTATGCATCCACAAAACTTTCTGAACTGATCTCCAACATATATGAGGAAAATCCAAAACGAGGTATGATTCTCAAAATGCATAAGGCAGATTATGGTGTATAAATCCTAATTGATATATATCATTTTGAGTACAAATCATTTTACGGTCCAAATATCAAGCTTTCCCCAATGATTTATTTGCTAAGGGCTTTAGGTATCTTAATAGTGGTAAAATCCAATATTATAAACTTTTCTTAGTTTCTATATGTAAAAGACTTTTTGAAAAAAGGAGGCATAAATACATATATACTGATTTTTGTAAAAAAATTTTATTGGTGTGCTCTCTGAAACATTATTCTCTAGCACCTCAAAGATAAAATAACAACATCGGAGCCTAACAAAGACTAAAAAAGATGCATAATAAAGCTGGCACTCTGAAATGAATAATGGCTAGTAGATAGAAAAACAAAAAGCATAATGGCGACATTAGGGGCGAAAAATTAGGCAAAGATGGATTCGCTGAACATGCACGCATGCATATAGACGGGGCGAGCATGCACACATGAGAAAAATACAAACACACACAAAGGAGCAAGGTTTTCCATACTGGTTGGTATTGTACCGTACCATAGTGGTACCGAATCGATATATTGTCCCGTATCGTATCAATACTTGGTATGTCTCATTATTTCATATTGTACTGCGTACCAACACTGTAATATGATAGTATCAGTAGAGGATCCAGTATTGAGACAGCGAACCTTGGAGAGAAGTATAATTAGCCTTAATGATTAGAGGAGGAAAACTTTCCATCGAGTAGATTGAATCATGAAACAAGAATGGAAAAATAATATATTCATTAAAGTTTGTAGTTAAAGAGATTCTAACATGGTTTGAATAAGTGGTAGTGAAGATGTTTGGTAAAGAGAGATACTCACTAGAATATAGGTATTCACTATTCAGAAACCAACTTAAGCCTAATCAGGTGCAAGGGTAGAAGGTCAAGCATCTAGAGGTAGAGGGTTTGTGCATAACATGATGTACATGGGAGGCTCTTCTTAAAAGCATTAAACATATTTGGTGCAACAATCAACTTTAAGTATGTTTCTTTTTTTGGAATATTTATATGTGGGATGCCTTTGGGTTGTTGGTGTTCCAATCAAACAAAGCAAATATTGAAGGTGGTTCCTGTCCAACACACTACCACTGATATAAGAAGGTGAAAATTCTGCGAAATTATAAACTGTAATCATTTGTTCTTATAACCATCAATGGGTGAGACCATGAGGGTGGGCAAATTATCTAACAAAGAGGAACTAGCCCCCTCAAAAATTTAGAAAATCAAGATTTTTACAGTTAAAACAATATAGTTATATAATAGATCACTATAGAAGAGGCACTTCTCTTAAATATAATGCGTGTACACAGTTAGTATAAAAGATTATTTTGTAGAAAAGATATTTTGCTTTAGTTTTTCCAGTGCAGAACATGGTAACGAATATCCCATTATACTAAATAGAATTAACTGTCCTTAAAATTTAAAACTAAGTTCCTATTGGATCACAGGTTGCTAAAAGTTTACATGCCCAAAGAAAGCTTAGAAACTTTCCTGATACTACAAATAAAAGAACACATATAAATGAGTTATCCGAGTTAAAATCAATTAGCCAATTTCAATACATATCCTCACTTCTTCAAATTTCTTCTTGTCAAGTTCGGTCTCCAAAATTTACTCAAATTCTGAAGAAAAACTCATTCATTTTCCAAATTCTGGCCCTCTGTGACTCAGTATTAATTCCAGATCATCTATGACGACCAGTCCAAGGAATTAAGAAGTTGACAAGCATATTTTACAACCTTACCTAAGGTACTCACAAGGATGTTGGATACCTACCAAAGTCAAATAAATAATTCAAAAAGGGTTCCTTGAAATTATGAGCCATACCTGACACATAAAAGGTTAATAATTCAGCACAGCGTATAATGATGAAATTATTATCAATCACGTTCTCCCCAGAATTATACAAAAATTAAGTAGAATCTGCAACCTTGATGATATCATATTGGGCGCTGTTATGATGTATGAGAATACCATAATAAAAAAGAGAAACATGAACTGTTCTAAACTCACTCTATCATGCCCGAAGAGCCATCTGCATATGCTTGAAACAGGTGATCTATTCGTTCCAGTTCCTTGGAAACAGCTTTACTTGTAGCTAAATATCATAAAGTAACACAAGACAAGAGAAGATAATTATGGCAATTGGATGAAAAATTAAGAGAATCTGAGAAGTCATGACAACAAAAAAATTTCAAACACAGTAAATCTATTGCTAAGCTAGCAAAATCAACCAGTACCCTAGCATAAATAGTCCTAACAACAAGAGATATCTGGAAGAGAAAGCAATTTCAAATTTACACTTGGAAAAAAGAAAAGGTGGGGGAGGAGGTGGGAGTCTAACTTGCAAAGAGGCAGACATTATACTGATAGATGCAATTGGATATGTTTTACCCCTTTATGCATCTTGACAAATGGTAGAGGTAAGATTTATGCTACCCTTCTTGGCTATATTAGTTTATTCCTTTTACCACAACAACCCTGACAGTGCCATTCACTTTGCCTTAAAAAACAGTAAAACTAAAAGGTGCATTAGCTTCAAGTCATACGACTGATGCGAAACATTAGGAAGGACAAGAAACAACCATCGATTACATTAAAAAGTAGCCACCTCAATGATTTCATGTACATAAACAGATATGACCAACAAATAAGAGACTTATTGCCACTCATACACAAGAGTACCATTGTCAAAGAATGTGCAAGCTGTGCCAACCAAAATTCAACTGTCCAATATAATTAAGAAGTCATAAAAGTCAATAAGATATAGCTACAAGCACAATCATGAAAAATAGCCTATGCATTTGGGAGCAACCTAGAAGTCAGGAACATCCCACCTAAGCTCCCCAAGACAAGCATTGCTGCTATTTCTGTGCTTAGGTTTCCAGGCAAGCATGTCAGCAGCTGCCTAACAAATTTATTCACCCCTAGCATCTAATCAACCACCTTCGTATATACTATGTACAACTAATTTATTAACGAATATATATATATATATAGAGAGAGAGAGAGAGAAATAGACTGGGCTCCGCTCGACCGGATCCCAGTTCATATCCGGTCGGATCCCTGACCGTTGGATCAACGCACATCTCTGAGCAAGTGCCTGAAAAGGCACGCCTTCAGGACTGAAAAAAAACATGCGCGCGCCTGCGCCTGAAAAAAAAATCCTATTTTTTTTTCAATCTGAAGACGCCTTCAGGACTGAAAAAACTATATAAAAAAAAAAAATTAGGCGGCTTTTTTTTCAGCTTTTTTTTTCAACCCTGAAGGCGCCTTTAGGCTGAAAAAACTGAAAAAAAAGCAGCGCCTAAAAGAAAAAAACTTTTTTTTTTTTCAGGAGCAAGCGTGCACCTGTTTTTCTTTTAGCCCTGAAGGCGCGCCTTTTCAAGCGCCTGCTCGGAGATGTGCGATGATTCAACAGTCGAGAATCCAACCGGACATGGACCGAGATCCGATCGAGTGGAGCCCAGTCTACCTCTCTCTCTCTATGCATGCATGCATGTGTGTATGTGTGTGTGTGTAGCTCCATAATAAATCACACGTAAAAATAATACCCTTTCTTGCCATTCCTATCATGCCAACTTAATTAGTTATTCCTGTTGTTTCAGCATCTTGACTTGAGCATGTCTCATTTAGATTTCTAATTAATAATCACAGCTACTAGACAACTTGAATCAATATGAAGAACTAAAACCTAGAATGCTCTAGTAACAGAAAAAGGATACACCGAAGTTTTTTATAGAAAAAACAATATGGGTTTGCTTCTATGAATAGTTGGCCAGTATTATAGGCTATATAGGTCCTCTACCCAGATTTTCCATATTCTTGTTGACTTCCAAATATATTATCTTAGGCCATCCCTTCTCATTCAAAACTCTTCAATAGAATCAAAGACCTAGTCTATAAGAGGTCCTCAAATATAGCTTGCATAAATATCCTCCACCCAGATTTGCATATCCTTTCTCACTTCTAACTATATTTTCTTGGGCTATCCTTTTCTTGTTCCCCATCCTTCAATAGAAATCAAACACCCTGTCTATCAGAGCTCCTCAAATCTAAGTTGCATCCATGTATATATCTTTAATAAAACTTCCACCACTTTGTCCTGACATAGTGCAGTTACAAAGAATTCTTCAAACGTGCAACTCATCTTCTCACATACAACCAGGTTTTACCACAATATTCACATCTCAGCCATATTACTATTATGAGCTTTGACTCTCTTCTTGCCCGACAATTTAACCATGGTACATTGTGGATCTCACTGTTCCTATGGAGATTCCATAACATCTAGGCTGCTTTTAGTAGCTTGTAATTGCAAAATCTTGAGCCTATCACTTTCCCAGATTTAACAATTTTCACCTTTGAGAGTTGAGTTTTTTTTCTTTATGTTTAAAAAATTTTAAGAGAGAGAGAGAGAGGAGGTGTTTAACTAATAAAATGATAAGGTTCAAAAATGGAAAAATGTGAATTTTTCAATTTCATGATCTTATGCTTTTTATACTAGTTCACTACACAACTAATATAATATATCATAAAAATATATCTTGGA
The DNA here is from genome assembly GCA_006176705.1 of Cocos nucifera. Taxonomy (NCBI): domain Eukaryota; kingdom Viridiplantae; phylum Streptophyta; class Magnoliopsida; order Arecales; family Arecaceae; genus Cocos; species Cocos nucifera. The sequence goes on along the minus strand of QRFJ01000813.1, from coordinate 349,057 downwards.
CCCAGACACAAAAAGGCATGAAACATTGTGATTTAGTAGTACATCCAACGGACCCTTTAAGTAATTCTATCAATTTTAATAGAGGGCTTCATATCAACCCTACTAGACTTGTATCCTATAATTATTGTAACTATGATTACTCTTTAACTGGCCTTACAACTTAAACTTTCATCGGACAGTAATAAAATCTGCAAATAACATACAGCTAAGTGCTTTGCCTAAAATAGCAACAACAAATTCATTTACAACAAGTGAAAAAAAAAAAAAAAAAGAAGTTGTTGGTCCAAATATACAAAACTCATTCATTTTGTATAGTTACTTGCAGTGCTTGTCCCTGCTCCTTCAAACATAGTCATGAAAAGTTCGATATGCTTTCAAGTGAACGATTCATCGTTGCTACCAAAACACATTTTTAAAAATATGTGTGAAAAGCATGTATTAGTCAGCAAAAAATTTCTTCTTGCCACAAAATAGACAAAACCTGTATAGGTTTCAGAAGTAATTGATGCTAATCTCAATGAAAAAGATCAATTAATAGTCTTACTTAGGTTGCCAGTCTAAAAAGATGGGCCTATGATTCGGGAAATTTGATACTAAACTTTAACTATCCATGACAAAATTTATGATAGCCTTTTCTCTTAAAATTAGTGATGAAAATATTTGCATTTTTGCCTTCTTTGGCCTACGTAGATTAAGGGATTAAAATTAACATTTCAAAAAGTTCCCAGATAACATCATTGGAAATTGCTCATTAAGATGCATGGTCGACAATATACCTCTCAGAATTTCAAAATTCAACATGTCTTAGTAGACTGTGAAATGGGATGGAAGTGGGGCCAATGAAACATTAAATATAGCCTTTTAAAATTAAGGGGAGTGGTTGATCTTTGCTGAAATAGTCAAAAACTAATCTCTCAGTTTACTAGTGTCTTTACATGCTCCCATTTGCTGCTCCCAGAATAGATTGCCCCCAACCACATAGAGAATAGGTCAAGGGTATTGGAAAAGAAAAAAAGCAAGGGAGATCAAGGAAGATAGGTCTTGTTAATTATGTGGAGAGAGTGTCTACATAGGAAAATAAGTAAAGGGTCCAAAGAATCCAAAGAAGAGAAGTGGTAAGAACATTATCATTGTTAGAGCAAGTCAATGGGGAGGCAAGGGGAGGACCAATTTTAGTAAGGCCAGGGATTAGGCAAATACAGTAGAGTGAGGAAGTAATAGATTTTCTATAGAATTTATCCTCCACATCCTTTCTGTTTAATTTAACTCATACAGCATTGAAAGGAGATGAGTTAAAATCTGGATCCAAGGTTGGATCAGGAAATTCATTTAATTGATGTTCTAGATGTCCATATTTTCACAGTGTCCCAAATCCTAAGGTGATAAACCTTTGCAACTATGAAGCTATAGAGATAAATGAGATTTATATTGAGGTGTGTTATCTAGAGGACAAAATATTGTTCCATTGAAAGGATGGTAGAGGTTTGTCCAGAAGATGCTTCCACAACCCTCATTTTTGCATATAGAGATAATTATGGTTTTTGTTAATCTATGGTAGATCATAGACAACAATTATCTTAATGAGAAAAAAAGCCATTGTAGACAGTTTGTGAGGAAACTTTTGCCATCGTATCACCTATTATATCCGAGGGTGCTTTCTCATTTAATAAGACTCCAAATTCCCAAATAATGAACCCTCAATGTATAGGGTTTCCTCTAGCTCAAATCTTGACTAGCACTTGTAAGAAGATATAATGTGCCATTTTGAGATGAATAAAAGCTTGTTACATAAAAAATTTAATGCTTTTTAAGGATCTACATAAAAGCCAAGTAACTGAAAGCAAAATCTAATGCTTTAGAGCTAATCAAGATCAGAGAGATCGAACACAAAGATCTATGTAAGAGGTGACTGCGATCACTTTCTAGCCTAGAAACATATATTTTGATATAAGTAAGTGGGCCATGTATAAAATATATCTGAATTACTATTCTACAAACTAAAGCTAGTAACTTTGTTCACAGAGGCATCAAAAACACCTAAAGAAGGTCATTTTTCGATCAAGAAGAGTTAAATTATGTATATTCCCCATACTCTCCATGGTAAATGTTGTGCCTGCCAGAGGCATCTGGCACCTGTAACACAATCACACCAAGCTTCGCTCATCATTACAACTAAACCTAGAAAAGGAAACCAGCTCCTTCGCAAGCTACTCCATCAAGATACTAACAACAACAGTTCTTGATCCCATATATTTCCAGGGGCAATTCAAAGAAGAATAATAATGGGTTCAGAAGAAGCAAAAGAGCCAGTTAGAGCATCAGAGATCATGTATCAACTCAAGATTTGAATGCATTAAATATCATGTATCAACTCAAAATTTTAACTTCTTTTCTTATTGCCTTGTTTGCGTTTAAAGATCAATCACCACAAGCCTCCTTCATTAAAACTAGACCAAGAAAAGAAGACCACCTTCTTTCGAATTTATTCCATCAAGATCCTAACAAAGAACAGCTCTTGAACCTTGACACTTCGAGAGGCAATACATCAACCAACAATGGTTGGTCCAATATAAGGAAAGAGAACCAGTGAGATCAAATATAGATCGTGCACCGACTCAAGATGTGAACTTTTCCCCCATTTTCATAATGCGCATATAAAGATCATCACGTAGAGCACAAATAACAAGAAAATAGACAAAATTGGAATCATATAGCACAAAACGCGGATGAATCCATAAACCCACCAATAAAAGCTTTGAACTTTTCCCTATTTTCTAACATGCAGTCAAAAGATTATCACCCCGAGTATCAGAATCCCATTGCACACAAAAATGAAAGAATTCATGGACCCAACAAGACAAGAGCATGAAAGGACCGAATCCCAACGACAGCCAAATTGACATTCCCCCATGTGTGAAGGGTTTGTTCGGACGACAAAGAGATCATAAAAAGAAAGGAAGGATCCCAAGAGCCAGGGTCTGGAGTGGGGGAGAAAAAGATCTGAATCTAGATTACCCGAGCGAAAGAGATCGGAGGAACCGGACGAAGCGTTCACTTTTTCAGCCGAGCCCGTCTTCCTGGTGGACGAGCGCCTCATCTTCTCCTAGGAATCGCGGCGCGGCGCACAGAGGAGGACGGGAGAGGAAATAGAGAGATGGGAGTGGTCGCTCGGGATTCGGATTGGGGATTTTTCTTCCCCTCTTCAGGGGAAAGGGGGGCAGAGAGAGAATTAGGTTTTTTTTTTTTTTTTTGGTACAAATGTTCCCTTGCTTCGAACCTTGCTTTCGAAGCCGGGAAGCGAAGAGGGATGGCACACGCTTCCATCAGCTTTTATAGATACGCCCAAGGGTGGGATTCCCCTGCCCTCGACTTCATTTTCTGGTGCGCGAGTGCCAAACCCTTCCCAACTTTCCACCTTCCAATAATAAAACTCTTTAAGACCGGTGAATAAAAAATTTATCTTCAAAAACTATATTTTTTAAATAATATTTAAATAAAAAATAATTTATTTATATTTTTTATGTATAAAATAATAGTTTTGAAATTTATTATTCATATTTTTTTATATCACTATTTTTTTGAATAAATTATTAAAATTTATCTATATTTTTATAATATTTTTTATATCTTTTAGGTTTATAGAAAGTGGATAATTGGGTTATTGGGTATTGAATGATGGAGGTATTAAAAATGAAGATGGGATATCTTAAAAATAAAATTAAATATTTATTTTACTAACTAATGAAAAAATGATTTAGCTATCCTCCAGAGTCTATTCTTTTGCGAGTAAAAAATTTACCTGAAGATCTATATTTTTTTTATATAACATTTAGATAAGAAAATAATTTATTTATATTTTTTATACATAAAAAAATATTTTAAAATCTATTATCCATGTTCTTTTGCATTACTACTCTTTAAGATAAATTGTTAAAATTTATTCATATTTTTTATGATAACCCTCATGCGATTTGGAGAAAGTGAATGACTGAGTTATTGAGTATTGAATGATAGCGATATTAAAAATAAGGATGGAATATTTTAGATATAAAATTAAATATCCATTTTATTGATCAATAAAAAAATGATTTGGCCACCTCCTAGATGGATAAGATTTTTTCTCATTTCATGGATAAATATTATACAAAAAAAAGTAACTTTCCTATCTTGAAAAATATAAAAACATAGATAAGTTGGTTAATAGAAAAGTAGATCAACTTTTTTATGATATTTATCCATAAAAGAATGAGCTCAAATGGATAAGTTTTTCTCCTATTCCATGGGTAAAATGCTATCCATGAGAAAATAATTTGTTCATCTTGAAAAGTATAAGAACAGGGATAAGTTTATTAATAAAAAAGTTGACCAACTTTTTTATGATATTTATCCATCAAATAATAGGCCCTTAGGGTCCATTTGGTTGGGGATAATCTAACATAGAAAAATAAATTTCATGTCAAATTATCATATTTGACAAAAAAATGAAAGAAAAAAATTATGAAAAATTGGTTGGCACCATGTTTATTTTTCAAAAAGAGAAAGTAAAATAAATACTATATAAGATTGGTATTTCATAAATTTTTGAATAGTAGTAATCCATACTTGACAAAAATATTTCTAATAAAGCTATATATATAATCATTGAATTTATTTTGATATTTTTTTTAAATTCATTCAATAAAGTGCTTTTACAAAAAAAATTAAGATGAAGATGGAATTATGCAAAAGGCTATGTAGTTATAGTCATTATATAAAAACTAATTGAAGATGACAATACTATCTTAGTTTTAAAAATTATTTTATATTGAAGGATATATTTATAAATTTTATCATATTTCTATATAGGATTATCTCCAATCAAGCATAGTAATTTATTTTATTATTATTATTTAGAATTGTTGGGGGACTTTTATACCTGCCGAAGATATGAGAATGAAGGCTGATTAAAGGTCTTCAAAGGAATGAGGACGAGGTTCTGAATCAAGCCGAACTAGAGTTCATCAAGAGATGAAAGTCAAGATCTTCTGAAGGCTGATTGAAAGCCGAGGTCCTATCTTAAGTCGAACTTGAGTTCATCAAGAGATAAAAGTCAGTTATAATGAAAGCTGATTGAAGGTCTTCAAAAGATTGAGGACGAGGTCCTAAGTTAGGCCGAACTTGAGTTTATCAAGAAGCTGAGATCCCCACTCTTGGCTTCAGGTTGTCAACTCACTCTCTCCACATGCTATGAGGGAACAATATCTGACATGATTTCTGAGAATATTCTAAGTGGACAAATAAAATATCTCTAACAATTTACTGCTCTCTCACAACTAACAACCCACAATCATTCCTAACAAACTCTAGATCCTTCTATAAAAGAAAAAAAAGAGGGATCCCAAGGTATGCAATTTTTCTCTCCCGAATGCTCATCTTCTTTTCTCTGTTAAACGAAAAATTTACTTGAGCATTGGAGGGTCCTCATCGGAGCCAACTTTGATCGAGGACTTCTCTTGTAAGTACAGTTGCTTTCGTTCCATTGCCATCGACTCATCGCCATCGCACGACTCCAGTGATCCGACCTTGAGATGAATTTCTACGTCAACAAATAGCGCTAGAGGAAGGATCTTTGAGCCTGTTTATGAAAAGAAATGAGCATCCAACGAGAGGAGCTCCATTGCATCGCTCCAATAACGATGGGATTCAGCATCCATTTTTAATAGATCCTATCCAGGCTCAAACTAGAGGGCTCCAAATGAGAAAAAAATTTCAATTGAAGAAAGAAGCTCAAGCAAGAAAAGAGACGACGACGAGGATGATCTGGACCAACAAGGATCCATAAGATTCAGATAAGAAACATAATAATGCTAATTTTTTAGTCATATTATATTCTTAATTTTTTATCCATTTTCTTGAGTTCTAAATAGAATCAAACATTAGAAGGAGGATCTTCGTTTGCACTCTAATATACTGGGCAAAATAAAAGCAACCTCTGAAATCCAAAATACAATGGAGAGACTGAGGTCCTGGTAGGGAGAAAAAAATAAAGTGGTATTATAAAAATTGAAAGAGAACGAAAAAAGACTTTCTTAGGTTGGAGGTCACTTTAGCATCCTACTATTATACTTATTACATCTTCATTCGAGACTATGATATTTTTTTATTCATTATTCTCATGAGTCACAAATTTTATCTATCTGGATCAAATCAGAGCTATATTCTCCAAGCTAGGGGATGTGCCATTTTCTTAGATACTGCTACAATCATTTATTATTTTTTATATGTTGCTCTATTAAATAAAATATATAGATATCAAAATTCAGCTATTGTTATGCACTATCTGGTTTTACTATATACAGTTGCATCTCGCACTTCTCATTTCAAAACTATCAGAGGGCGGACAAGGATACCTCAATATTTATCATATCTTGGTTATAACTAAAGTGTTAACCATAATATAGTAATGATTTGCGGAGATATGGGAGATTCCCTTGAGGGATTCAAAAGCATGATTATAATTAAATATCCAGGGAAGGACAATGGCTACAAATCGCGTAATATGGTTCAAATACTTGTCAAGCTCTATTCCAATGATCGATTAAACTTGATTGTTGATGGTGAACCTAATATATATATATATATATATTCAAAAAAAAAAGAGAGAAGAAGGAAGAAGATGCTGAGGTCCTCATGAGCCGAAGCCACCTACAAAAGCCCTAACCTTCATGTGCGGCTCTATGAATTTGACTTGCCAAAGCCAAATTAATACACAAAAAAAAGAGAGAGAAATAGGAGAAGGAGAAGAAAATAGCCTGATCTAAACTGGAGTAATCCAAGATAAATAAATAAATAAATAAATAAAATGATAAGAGGGGGTCAAATAGAACCCCAGATCTTTCGAACAAAGAACTCATGGCAAGAGACTTTCAAACTTCTGTCCATTGTTATTCTTCTTTTCTTCTTTTCTTTTTGCAGGGCTATAGGATACCAAAATCATGGCCAAATCCAAAGTCAATCAAGACTAAGTTCAAGAAACTAAAGCTGAAGCTGAAGTTAGAATCCAAACCAATCCGAGGTCAAGTTCAAGTCCCATCCAAGATGCAAGCAAGACAAATCCGAGGCAAAGACCATACAAGGCCGAGGTCTGCATAAGTTTAAGCTCAAAAAATTAGGACCAACAAAAATCCAACCTCAGTAAGCCAAGCTCATAAAAAAAAAATTTTGAGGTTAAAGCCTAAGCCGAGCTGAGGTCAAATTCAAGACCAAGCTAAGGTCAGAATCAAGGATAAGCTGAAATTAAAATCACAACCAAGCTGAAGTTAAAATCACAATCGAGCCAAAGTCAAAGTCATGACCAGGGCCGAACTATCAAACTCAAATTCAAGCAAAAAAAAAATAAAATCAAGAAAGTAGACTTAACAAGAACATCAATCAAAGCTAGGACCCCCGTTAATTTAAGACGGAAGGAGGAGAGAAGCCCTTTCAACGATCCTCATGTATCTTTATAGTCCTATTAGGAACAGGAGGAGAACCTCATCCTAACATAAGCAGAACGAAGATCCCATTAACTTAAGATGAGAGGAGAAGAGAGATCCTTTCAATGGCTTTTATGTGACCCTATAGTCCTATTAAGATAGGAGAAGAATCTCGTCCTAACATGAGCAAAACGAAGATCCCGTTAATGTAAGATGGGAAGAGAAAAAAGGCCCTTTCAATAGTTCTTATGTGCTCCTACAGTCCTGTTAGGAATAAAAGGAGAACATCATCCTAACATTAGCAAAATGAAAACACCGTTAACCTAAGATAGGAGGAGAGAGATTCTTTCAACGGTCCTTATGTGTCTCTACAGCCCTGTTAGGAATAGGAGAAGAACCTCATCCTAACATGAGCAAAATAAAGATCCTATTAACTTAAAACGAGAGAAGGAGAGAGGCCCTTTCAATGGCCCTTATGTACCCCTACAGTCCTGTTAGGAACACGAGGAGAAACTAGTTTTAACATGGGCAAAGCGAGAACCTCCGTTAACTTAAGATGAATGGTGGAAAGAGGCCCTTTCAACAGCCCAGGTATTCTCCTATGGTCTTGTCAAGAATAATAGAAGGACCTCATCCTGACATCGAGAGAAATTCTTCGATTATTTAAGACATGAGGATAACCTCATCCTAACGAGGGTAAAAATCTCTGATTCTTAAACATGAGGCAAATATCAATACTTATAGAAATTCAATCTTAGAAGGCAAAGATCTGTAGAAATTTGAACTCCAAATATCAATATGTGTAGAAATCCGATCTTAGAAGATAGAGGTCAGCAGAAATCTGAGCTCAAAAAACTGAGAATAAAATTAAAGATTCTCGAACAATTTCAATAAGAAGTCAGAAGATTCTAAGTCTAAATGACAAAAAAGAATATATCTTCGATAAGTTTGATTTACTATACTTCCTTCATCCGAACCAAGGCTCGGACTCAAAAGTAAGGGGCTATTATTGAAAGACTTTTATGCCTGCCGAAGACATGAGAATGAAGGCTGATTGAAGGTCTTCAAAGAGTTGAGGATGAGATCCTTGTTGAAAATGTGTCCCAAAGCAAATTGTTAGTCTATTGATGGTTGGACCATATATTTATAATTGTATATAAATTATAAATTAATAAAAATTATTTTGGCATTTTTCATCATAAATTCTATTGTCTTCTAATGAACTTCTATGTTGTGATGAAATTCTTAGGACTATCTAAATTCGACAAAGAAGGATTTGTCATTTAATCCTTAAATAGTTCATGACCAAATGATACGTTGTTACTTAGGATAACAATGTTTATCAAGTATAGATTATTGTATGTCATATAGGTTGGTTGTCCTCATAATCAAGGAGTGTTGAGACACTGATATGGCATACAACTGAGATGTATGGGTACATCTACATTGAACGTGATCAACTCCGGAGCTTTTCTTCTATTAAGATTAGCTTTGATGGAATATGGGTATAAATATCTTTTCGATCTGAGATCACCATGGTGACTTTCAAGCAACTCACTGAGTTTTGATACCGGACTATCTGAATTTCTAATTCAATGATGGAAGATTTCTGGGCACAATCAAGTACTTGTGGAGTCGGTGCGTGTATTAAGATGGAATTGACTACTCCTGATTTCAGGAGCTGTGTTCAATTATATTTTAATTTAGCAAAATCTTAGCCAGGATAGTCTTAGTAAGGAGTCATGAGACTAATTACTTTGAGACATGATATGGATATATTTTCTAGAGTTGATAGTCTAACCCTAAGTTATCTATTACACAAAGATCATAAAGATGAATTATACGGTAACCATATTCACGAAGATTCTAAATATTATGATTATAATTATTCGACATCGAGTACCATTGCTAGATGGTCACTTTAATTAATATAGAAATTGATTTCTATGCTACCGACTTAGGTTCGGACCTGCGGGGTCACACACATTAGGAGTTCCTACCTGATCTGATGGCTGATCAAGAGTCTTATTGATCTGAAACTCTATGATCAAAGAGTCTCACTAGACTAGGACTCTATAACTAAGAGTTCTACTGGATTGAAATTCTGAGTCCTAATTATTTGGGATTCTCTGATCATAAGTCATGATAATCTAGAACACTATGGTCAAGAGTCCCACTAGACTGGAACTCTATGATCAAGAATTCTACTGGACTGAAACTCTGAGTCCTACTCATCTGAGACTCTCTGATCAAGAGTTTCACTAGTCTGAGACTCTATGATCATGAGTTCAATTCGTTTGGAATATTGGATTCAAGAGTCTCATTGATTTAGGATTCTTCAAGAGTTTCATGTTGATAGGACTCTGTTGCCCATTAATCCATTCGATTTAGATTTAAATATTTTTTAGAGAATTAATTAATAATTTGATTGTTGATTAGCTTAATTTGATTGTGTGATGAGAATTCGATCAAGTCTGATTGAATTTGATTCGATTGGATTTGATCCGATCAGGTCATGAGATGACATAATCGCTATGGGAGTTTTGATCCTGATTTGATAAGAACGTAAATCTAATTAATTTTTAATTTAATTAAAATTTTATTAAATTAGACTAAGTCTAATTTGGTTGGGTTTAAACTGATTTAATTGGATCTAGATTAATTGGTTTGGTTGAAACCAATTAGGACCAAGTCAAATGAAGTTTAAATTCAAATTCTTCCATGCATCCACCATTTTTGACTTTTCCACTCTACTTCCCACGCCCTCCCTTTTGTTTGTCAAATATTTTTTGAGAAATAAAAATATGCATATAGAAGGAGAGTCCTTCTGCGTGTTAAACATAAGAGAGGGGGTGTTGGATAAGGATAAGAGGCTCATTTGATTTTTGAAATCAAGTGAGTGGTTAAAACCTCTCAATCACTCAATTCTTATCATTTTCTATATGGTTTTCCTATGGTATTCATGTTAATAAATTATAAAAAAAAAATTGTATGTATAAAAAGGGGTTAACATTATGTGGTAAAAATTTTAGAGTATTTGGGCATCAGTTTTGGGCAAAAATAAAAATCTTAGAGTGAAGGTGAATAAGATCCTACATCACTTTACTTTTCCCTCATCCCTCTCTTCTCTTATGATTTTTACCTCTAAGGATATCCTATTTTAAATATGATCTAAATAAAGATTATAGATCTAAAAGTTATCTTTTCATAAAAACTTATTTCATAAAAAAACTCCACACAAAGAGGGCGTGATAGGATTTTTAGTGTATCAGGATTTTTGGACCGAGTGAAATCCTAGATTTGGGAATCTAGGTTTGGATGGAGAGATCGAGTGCTGTGAGCATCAGATCGCTACCAAATTTAAAATACATCTTCATCATCCTTCAATATTTATGTTCTAATTTTTTAGAATATCTAAAAAATAAAAAAGTATACGATCAATTGAATTGATCGTGATCAGTCATCGAAGGTTCCGACGAGGAGCTAGCACTCCAGTGGGACTGATCGAAATCAGGAGCTCCGTATGGATCAACCGTAGAGACTAAACACGTGTGTGGCTATGATGTGATACTAGAGCATTATTTGATGGACTCAGATTATGATGATCGACTATCCGCAAAAAGGTATTATGTTCTGAACACGTAGATGTAGTAAATAGTTTATTTCATAGTTTTATTTTCAGATCTGTTGATGTATGTATATATATTATGTTTAGATCCTAATATATAGGGTTAAATAATCTAATATGATCAGTAGATAATTAATTAGATTAATTATTTTTTATTGTATCATTGCTATTTTTGAAATATTTTTCGAAAGTAGCATGACAAATCCTGCACTATTTTCTTCAAATGGTATCAGAGCAAGGTTCTTTAAACATTATATGCTTACATATTTAGATTAATAATTTAGATTTGATCTAAATATTGATCTAATAATTAAAATAATTAGATCTAAAAAGTTAAAATTTAGATCGCACGGACTGTAGGTTGTCCTGATGTAGGGTTTACCCTCTATAATGAAATGATTGTCTTGGTACGTTGCTGATCTATATCGTTAATCATAAAATTACTAGATTTGATCTAATATTTTTATGATTTAATTATATTAGACTTTAATCTAATTTATGATCATGAATGCATTATTAGATAAAGTTTGATTCATGATTTCATGATTATGTAGTGTACATAGTTTTATATTAAACCCTACAACTAATGTTGTTTATGAATTAAGATGATTTAATTTTAAAATGAGTCGACTCAATTGGTGAACGATGCTAAGTTATAAAGAACCTTTCAAAATTAAAAATATTTTTAAAATATCGAATCCTAACCCTTAGCCCATAAACTTAATTAAAAATTAAGTATAATAATTTAGTATCTAGAATTATGAATTAAGACTCTAAGTCATTAATCATAAACTTATGGATTATTGGGTTAGCTGAATTAGGTCCATAAATTGGATTAGACCTAAGGTTAGTTAAAAGATAGACTAATTTAGAGTAATTAATCAAATCTAATTAAATATTAATTTAGATTAGATCAATGACTCTATAGACTCAATTATAATAGTTATAGTTGGTCAAGTCCATGCCTTTAACAAAGATCAAATGGACTTGATTCAAAGCTATGCAGTCGAATCCAAAATTACTAGGTTGGTCAAATTAAAACTAATAAATCGGATGGTGTCTAAGATAAGTTTGGCAGTTTGATCAGTGATTTTTAATTGGGAGCTATTCGCACTGATTCAATCTTTGATGAGTTAATAGCATATTTCTTCCACTGATCTCGCTTACCTAACCATCTTGGTGAGTTAGCTTTTGATTAGATCACTTGATAATTTGGGCTCACCCATGTCTATTAAGTAAATCAGTCTGACTGATTTAGGTGCTCCTAATCCCAGCTTAGATTAGATTCTTTTCTGACTTGGTGAAGTCAGTGGAAGGATCGAAATTGGCTTATTGAATTTTCTTAAATTGGTTAACTAAATCCTCTAAAATTATTAGGTCCTTAAAAATAAAATAGTTATATAAATAACTAAATCATAGCCTCTCATTAAGTTGAGTGATAATGGGTTCATTAGTATAATGATCATTGGAGGCCCAAAGGCCTGGTGATTATTGACTAATGAAATTATCATTCATAAAATGATAATTTGGTTAAGTCTTTCTGATGGTGGTTAGGTTGACCGACCAAAGTCGGATCTGATCATTTATTGATTAGATAAGATCAAATATGATCATGTTAATGATTGGACCTAACTGAACTTTTTTCAGTGAAGGCCAAAGCCTATTGATTAGGTCTATAGGGCAAAATCAATATTACGAAAAGTTGTTTAGAAAAATAATTAATTTTGAATCTATCCATAGGTGCACATGGGTTGACCAACCAAAGTTGGGCTCATGTGTAGTCTATGTGGATTCTAGTACCCACTAAAAAATTGGAGTAATTCCTCGAATTGGAGGTAGAGACTACTAATTTGTATAAAATAGTAGGAGAACCTTTAGACTGAAGTTCAAATCTTTAGTATTAATAATTCATATACTAATTAGATTTGATTTTTTTTTTGTGCAGACATGGTCACTAACCTATCGCTATGGTAATTGTTAGATCATGATAAATTAATGGGACCTAACTACGATAGCTGGTATCGTAAGTTGAAAATCGTTCTAGAGCATGAGCGAATCTTTTATGTGGTAATAGATCGAGCACCTGAGGAGCCAGCCCCGAACGCTAGAAAAATGATTCGAGATACTTATCTGAAGTGACTCAATGACCGCACCACCGTTCGATATATAATGCTGATGGCAATGAATGACGAGTTCAGCCATAGGTTTGAAAACATCCAGCTACAGGAGATGCTTCAAATATTGAATGACTCTTTTGACACGTCGGATGATGTTGAAAGGCATAAAATAAATTATGTCATTTTCAACGCTCGAATGAGGGATGGGGCCTCAATCACCGATCATGTATTGTACATGATCAAGATGATTGAGTGCCTTAGCAAGTTGGGCTTTCCCCTGCACGAGCAGCTCGATAAGGATGCGATCCTTAATTCTTTGCCCAAGTTGTTCCTTCTCTTCCTAACTCATTTTAGAATGACAAAGCCTGCAATGAACTACCACAGCTTATTAGGATTGCTGTAGAATTTTGAGAAGAATCACCAACTCCATAAGAAGATGGTGAATGTAGTGGGAGGGTCTTCTTCTGATCGTCGATCCTTTAAGAAAGGAAAGAAGAAGAAGAAAAAAAATAAGAAGGTGCGGCCGCATGTTGGGACGACTGCATAGGATCAGGCCAAGAAGCACAAGCCCGACTAGAGCCAGGTAGAGTGCTTCTTCTGCAAGAAACAGGAATACTGAAAGAGGAATCATCCTATGTACATTGCCTCCTTGGACCTGAATAGGCTGCAAGTGGTTCTGGGCAAGGTAATTATATGATAACACCTTGCAATTTTTTTTATTTGATTCTACTGTCTGGGTATTAGATACTGGAAGCTCTTATCATATTTATAATTCTATGCAGGGCTTACAGATCAGTAGAAGATTTGATCAAGATGAGAGGTTCCTGAACGTTGAAGATGGAAGATAAGTTTCAATTCTAGCTTTAAAAATCATGAACCTTATAATCAATTCAAATAAATTTATTCTTAATGAATATTATTATTGTCTAACTTTCTTATTGAATGTCATTTCTATGGGCCTTTTGGCCATAAATGGTTTTAAAATATCAATAAAAGAAAATTTGTAATGTCGTTTTGAATGGTGTTATAATTTTGATTGGATAATTGAATAACAGAATTTATTTACTTTCTATGCCTATTAACAGGTTCAATCCTCCAGTAAATGCCCTAGAATTAGTGATGTGTCTAATATCTACCTTTGACACTGTAGGCTAGGTCATATTAACAAGAATAAAATTAACATGTTAGCTCAAGAAGGAATTTTTGAGGTTAGTGATTGTGAGTCACTTCCGACCTGTGAGTCCTATCTTCTTGGTAAGATGACCAAGTCATCTTTTATTGAAAAAGATGAACGAGCCACTGAACTCTTGAGTTTAGTACATTCGAATGTATGTGGACCCATGAGCTTAAGTACCAGAGGTGGATATTTCTACTTCATAATCTTCACAGACGATCTATCGAGGTATGGATATGTCTATTTAATGAAGCATAAGTCAGAGTCGTTTGAAATGTTTAAACTATTTCGAAATGAGGTAGAAAAACAAAGTAGGAAGAGTATTAAAACTCTTCGATCTGATCGAGGGGGTGAGTACATTTCCAATGAGTTTCTGACATATCTTGGAAAGAATAAAATTCTCTCCCAATGGACCTCTCCTGGAACACCACAACATAATGGTGTGTCTTAAAGAAGAAATCGGATCCTATTGGATATGGTTCGATCCATGATGGAATTTGCTGGTTTGCCAATTTTTCTATGGGAATATGCGCTCGAGTCAGCTTATTGCATTCTAAATAGGATTTCGAGTAAATCTATTAATAAAATACCATATGAAATATGGACAGGGCGTAAGCCAATGCTTTCACACCTTAGGGTTTGGGGGTGTCTGGCCTACGTCAAACGTTTGATGACAGACAAGCTTGGACCTAGGTCTGATAAGTGTAGTTTTATAGGTTATCCAAAAAAAATCAAATGATACTACTTCTATCTTGCTGATGAGCAAAAAGTATTTATCAGCCTTAAGATACTTTTTTAGAAAAGAAGTTTCTTGGTGAAGAAACTAATATCTCTAAAGTCGAACTTGATGAAGTACGATAGGTAGAAGAACGGACACAAGTTATTGAACTTGAGCTGGATCTGATTAGATCAAACCCAAAATTCATGGTAGAAGCATCCTTAAAGAGATCTGTTAGAGTACCATGTCAACCGGATAGATACTATGATTTTTTGATCTAGGATGGGGATCTTATCAAACTCGATGAGAATGATCAGGACCCAATCACCTATATGATTGCAATGCAAAGATTCGACTCTGAGAAATGGCTTGAGGCCATGAAATCCGAGATAAAATTCATGAAGGTCAATGATGTATGGACATTGATTAATCCACTCAAAGGGGTAAAATCCATAGGATGTAAGTGGATCTTCAAAAGAAAAAGAGGCGCAGATGGAAAGGTGGAGACTTATAAAGTCTGTCTGATTGTCAAGAAATATCATCAACGTTATGGTATTGACTATGATAAGACGTTCTCTCTTGTGACAATGCTTAAATTCATTCAGATAATGCTTGCCATAGCTATCCATCTGGACTATAAAATCTGGTAGATGAATGTAAAAATAGCTTTTCTGAATGGAGAGCTGGATGAAGAGGTGTATATGATACAATCTGAAGATTTTACGTTCATAAATGAGTCTAAGGTGTGTAAGCTTCAGAGGTCCATTTATGGACTAAAGTAGGCATCTCGGAGCTGAAACATATGATTTGATAGAACAATCAAAATGTATGACTTCGTTAAGAATGAAGAAGAGCCCTGCATACACAAATGAGCTAATGGTCCAGCAATAGTATTTAGTATTGTATGTGGATGACATTCTCTTAATCGAAAATGATGTCTCTATATTATAAGGAATAAAGATCTGACTGTCATCACAGTTCTCCATAAAAGATCTGGGAGAAGCTTCCTACATTCTATAAATAAAGATCTATAGAAATAGATCTGAAATATTACTTGGATTGTCTCAGTCCACGTACATTGATACTGTGCTGAAACGATTTAACATGAAAAATTTTAAGAAAGACTATCTACCGATAGGCTATGAAATTTTTTTTTCAAAGAGGGATTGTCCAACAACACCTCTAGATAGAGAGCGTATGAATAGAATACCATATGTTTCAATAGTGGATTCTATAATGTACGCCATGACATGTATACGATCAGATATGGCATACTCACTAGGTGTAGCGAGTAGATACCAATCTAATCCAGAAAAGAATCACTGGAAGGTTGTTAAAACCATCCTAAAATATTTAAGAAATACTAAGAACCAGTGGCTTATATACGGTGAATCAGACTTAAAACTTGTAGGGTTCATAGACTCCAATTTTCAGTCTAATCATGATGATAGCAAGAGTATGTCGAGATATATATTTATCTTTAATGATGGGGCCGTCTGTTGGAAGAGTTTCAACCAGCACACTGTGGTCGATTCAGTTTGTGAGATGGAGTATGTCACTGCATCAGATTCTGCCAAAGAAATGGTGTAGCTAAAAAAATTCATCACCGAGCTTGGAGTAGCATCCTTCCTTGATAGTCCAGTTTTGCTCTATTGCGACAGCTCTGGAGCCATTGCTCAAGTGAAGAAAGCAAAGGCACACCAGCGGACGAAGCATATTCTACACCGCTACCATCTTATCCGAGAGATTGTGGATTGAGATGACGTCGACCTTCAAAAGATCGATGGAAAAGAAAATCTGGCTGACCCATTCACTAAAGCTATTATGGTGAAGGAGTTCGACGACTTTAAGTTGAAGATGGGTATTAGATACTGCACCGATTGGCTTTAGTCCAAGTAGGAGATTGTTGGGAATGTGTCTCAAAGTCAATTGTCAGTCTGTTGATGATTGAACCATATATTTATAATTATATATAAATTATAAATTAATTATTTTAATATTTTTTATCATAAATTTTGTTGTCTTCTAATGAACTCCTATGTTGTGATGAAGTCCTTAGGACTATCTAGATTTGATAAAAAAAATTTTATTATTTAGTCCTTAAATGGTTCATGATCAAATGATACATTATTACTTAGGACGATAATATTTATCAAGTATAGATCGTTATGTGCCATATAATTTGGTTGTTCTCATAATCAAGGAGTGTTGAGACACTGATATGGCATATAAGTGAGATGTATGGGTACATCTGCACTGAACGTGACCAACTTCAGGGCTTTTCTCTTGTCAAGATTAGCTTCGATGGAATATGGATATAAATGTTTCTCCGACCTGAGATCACAATGGTGACTTCCAAGCAACTCACTATATTTTGGTGTCGAACTATTTAAATTTTTAATTCAATGATGGAAGGTTTCTGGGCATAGTCAAGTATTTGAGGAGTTGGTGCGTGTATCAAGATGGGATTGACCACTTTTAATTTTAGGAGCTATATTCAATTATATTTCAATTTAGCAAAATCTTAGCCATGATAGTCTTAGTGAGGAGTCATGGAACTAATTGCTTTGAGACATGATATGGATGTATTTTCTAAGGTTGATAGTCTAATTTTGAGTCATCTATTATACAGAGATCATAGAGATAAATTATACGGTAACTATATTCGTGTAGGCTCTGAATATTGCGATTGCGATTATTCAACCTATCTGGACGTCGGATATCATTGCTAGATGGTTACTTCGATTAGTATAGAAATTGATTTCTATGCTACCGACTTAGGTTCAGACCTGTAGGATCATACACATTAGAAGTTTCTATCTGATCTGATGGTTGATCAAGAGTTTCATTGGTCTAGGACTCTATGATCAAAGAGTTCCACTAGACTGAAACTCTATGACCAAGAGTCCTACTGGATTGGGACTCTGAGTCCTACTCATGTAGGACTCTCTGATCAAGAATTTTACTAGTCTGAAATTCTATGATCGTGAGTTCGATTCGTTTGGGATACTGGGTTCAAGAATCCCACTAATTTAGGATTCTTCAAGAGTTTCATGTTAATAGAACTCTATTGCCCATTAACCCATTCAATTTGAACTCAGATATTTTTTAGAGAATTAATTAGTAATTTGATTGCTGATTAGCTTAATTTGATTAGACAATGAGGATTTGATCAAATCCGATTAAATTTGATTTGATTGAATTTGATCCGATCAAATCATGAGATGACCTAATCGCTATGAGAGTTTTGATCCTGATTTGATCAGGACGTAGATTTAATTAATTTTTAATTTGATTAAAATTTTATTAGATTAGATTAAGTCTAATTTGGTTGGATTTAACCTGATTTAATTAGATCTAGATTAATTCTAGGTGAAAAAAATCTTGGAGTGAAGGTGAACAAGATCCTGCAGCATTTTACTTTTCCCTCATCCCTCTTTTCTCTTATGATTTTTACCTCTAAGAATATCCTATTTTTAGATATGATCTAAATAAAGATTATAGATCTAAAAGTTATCTTTCCATAGAAACTTATTTCATGAAAAAAGTCTATACAAAGAGGGCGTGATAGGATTTTTAGTGTGTCAGAATTTTTGGGTTGAGTGAAATCCTAGATCTGTAATCTGGATTCGGATGGAGAGATCGAGTGCTGTGAGCATCAGATCACCACCAAATTTGAAACATATCTTCATCATCCTTCAATATTTACGTTCCAATTTTTTAGAATATCTAAAAAATAAAAAAGTATACGATCGATCGGATCGATCATGATCAGCCATCGAAAGCTCCAACGAGGAGCTAGCACTTCAGTGGGGCTAATCAGGATCAGAAGCTCCATGTGGACCAACCGTAGAGATCGAACACATATGCGACTGTGACATGATATCAAAGTATTATCTGATGGACTCAGATTGTAGTGATCGACTATCCACAAAAAGGTATTATATTCTGAACACGTAGATATAGTAAATAGTTTATTACATAATTTTATTTTTAGATCTATTGATGTATACATACATATTATGTTTAGATTCTAATGTGTAGGATTAAATAATCTAATATGATCAGTAGATAATTAATAAGATTAATTATTTTTTGCTGCATCATTGTTATTTTTGAAATATTTTTTAAAAGTAGCATGGCAAATTCTGCACTATTTTCTTCAGTCCTGAGTCAAGCCAAACTTGAGTTCATCAAGAGATGAAAGCCAAGGTCTTCTATAGGCTAAATTGAAGGTCATTGAAGGTTGAGACCCAGGTCCTATCTCAAGTTGAACTTGAGTTCATCAAGAGATGAAAGCTAAGATCTTCTGAAGGTTGATTGAAGGTCATTGAAGGCCAAAATTGAGGTCCTATCTCAAGCCAAACTTGAGTTCATCAAGAGATGAAAGCCAAGGTCTTCTGAAGGCTGATTGAAGATCGAGGTCCTATCTTAAGCCAAACTTGAGTTCATCAAGAGATGAAAGCCAGTCACAATGAAGGTTAATTGAAGATCTTCAAAGGATTGAGGATGAGGTCCTAAGTCAGGCCGAATTTGAGTTCATCAAGAGGTTGAGGTCCCCACTCTTGGCTCCAAGTTGTCAACTCACTCTCCCCACATATCATAAGAGAACAATACCTAACATAATTTCTAAGAATATTCTAACTGAGCAAATAAAATATCTTTGATAATTCACTACTCTCTCATGACTAACAACTCACGATCATTCCTAACAAACTCCAGACCCTTCTATAAAAGAAAAAAAGAGGAATCCCAAGGTACGCAATTCTTCTCTCTCAAATGCTCATCTTCTTTCCTCTGTTGAATGATAAACTAACTTAAGCATCGAAGGATCTCCACCGAAGCCAACTTCGATTGAGGACTTCTTTTACAGGTACGACCACCTCCGTCCTGTCGCCGTCGACTCATTGTCATCGCATGACTCCAGCGATCTGATCTTGCGATGGATTTCTATGTCAATAAGAATAATTTTTCTACCAATAAAATATAGTAAAAATTACTTTTCTTTGTAATCATTATTTTAGATAAATTATTTCAATGAATCATCAAATTATCCCATTAATTTGATATACTCCAATCAAACAGACCCTTTATATAATGTTGGTGCAGAATTTGGTTGACGTCGGATCAAGCTAGAATCGAGGAAGATGAGGTCGCCGTCGATAACCTACAAAATAAAGTTCCATCCAGAGTCGGTGGTGGTGGCTCTGGTAGGATCCTCCGACGATCAAGTCAGCTCTTCTGATCAATAGAAATGGAGTGCTCAGAAAAGAGTTCGATAGAGTTTTTTGGAAGTAGAAGAGAGCTTAGAAAAAATATATCTAGAAGGTCTCTTTTATAGATGGAGTCTAGAGCAGACTAATAAATGACAGTCGTAACCATCCTAATAAATGATAGTCGTAACCATCCTGATAAATACTAATCGTAATCATCCTGATAAATGATAATCATAACTGTCCTGATAAATGATAATTATAACCATTCAGTAGTGGGATCGTTTGTAGGAATCCGTCTAAAGAAAAAATTTAGAAGAAGTTCAGCTCCTGTAGGAATCTGACTGAAGGAGAAGTCCAAAAGAAATTCGACTCTTAGAGAAATCCAACTGCTAGAGAAGTTCGAAAGAAGTTTAGCTTCTGAAAAAATTCGACTGCTGGAGTAATCCGGAAGGAGTTCGGCTCCTAAAGAAATTCGACTACTGGAGGAGTCTGGAAGAAGTTTGGCTTCTAAAAAAATTTGACTGCTAGAGAAGTTCGGCTCTTGGAGAAATCCGACTACTAGAGTAATTCGAAAGAAGTTTGGCTCTTGGAGAAATCGATTCTTAGAGAAATTCGACTGCTGGAGGAGTTCGGAAGGAGTTTGGCTTTTGGAGAAATCCAACTGCTGGAATAATCCGAAAGGAGTTCGGCTCCTGAAGAAATTCTGACTGCTGGAGGAGTTCGGAAGGAGTTTGGCTTTTGAAAAAATTCGACTGCTGGAGTAATCTAGAAGGAGTTCAGCTCCTGAAGAAATCCGACTGTTGGAGTAATTCGGAAGGTGTTCGGCTTCTGAAAAAATCTGACTGCTGCTGGAGTAATCTAAAAAAAGTTCGGCTCCTAAAAAAATTCAACTGCTGGAGGAGTTCCAGAAGGAGTTTGGCTCCTAGAAAAATTCCGATTGTTAGAGTAATTCGGAAGGAGTTTGGCTTCTGAAGAAATTCGACTGCTGAAATTAATTCGGAAGAAGTTGGGCTCCTGGAGAAATTCAACTGCTAGAGTAATTCAGGAGTTCGGCTCCTAGAGAAATTTCCGACTGCTGGAGGAGTTTGGCTCCTTGGAGAAATCCGACTGCTGGAGTAATTCCGAAAGAAGTTTGGCTCATGGAGAAATTCCGACTGTACTGGAAGGAGTTTGAAAGGAAGTTCGGCTCCTGGAAGAAATCCTGACTGAAGGAGGAGTTTGGATAGGAGTTCTGCCGCTGGAGGGAAGTCTGGGATTGCTTAAAGAAGTTTCGATTGGGGTTCGGACCACTGGAGTGAGTCTGGGATAGGTTCGACCGCTGGAAAGGAGAATTTTTCGATCGAAGCTCTTCCATGATTATTAGTTGCATTAGGACTAAGCATCAGATTGGACTTCGACGGGAGCGGAGTTTATCCCTCAATAATAGTCTCCCCACTTCTTGAGTTCGAAACTTGAAGGAAGGGAGTATAAAAAAGGACAATCGTGGAAGTCCCTTTCTGGGCTCTGCACCTGTTGGGATTGAAGCTCAGGGGAGACCTTATTTATAGCCAGTCGAGTTGACGTCGAAGTTGAAGCTCGGAGGAGATCTTATCTCCAGTCAAGATTGAAGTTGAAGTTGAGGCTCGGGGGCGATCTTGTCTCCAGCCAAGGTTATTCATTGAAGGAAAGCTCAGGAGAGATCTTGTCTCAAGCCAAGGTTGAAGGAGATCTTATCTCCTATTGTTGTCAGGCACACTGAGGATCGTTGTCGGAGCCTTTTCTCTCATCCCGTATAAAATGAATGAGGCCTTCGATTTTGCTCACATTAGGATGAGGTTCTCCTCCTGTTCCTAACGGGCTGTGGGAGCACATAAGGACCGTTGTCAGGGCCTCTTCCTCCATCTCATCTAAAATGAATGAGGCCTTCGACTTTGCTCATGTTAGGATGAGGTTCTCCTCCTATTCTTAATGAGCTGTGGGGCACATAAGGGCCATTGTAAGAGCCTCTCCCCCATCTCATCTAAAATAAACGAAGCCTTCGACTTTGCTCATATTATGATGAGGTTCTCCTCCTATTCCTAATGGACAGTGGGGGCACATAAGGGGCCTCTCCTCCTATCTCATCTAAAATGAACGAGGCCTTCGACTTTGCTCATGTTAGGATGAGTTTTTCCTCCTATTTCTAACGAACTGCGGGGGCACATAGGGATCGTTGTAAGAGTCTCTCTCCCATCTTGTCTAAAATGAATGTGGTCTTCGACTTTGCTCACATTAGGATGAGCTTCTCCTCCTATTTCTAACGGACTGTGGGGGCACATAAGGGCTATTGTCAGGGCCTCTCCTCCATCTCATCTAAAATGAACGAGGCCTTCGACTTTGCTCATGTTAGGACGAGATTCTCCTCCTATTCCTAACGGACTGTGGGGGCACATAAGGGCCATTGTAAGGGCCTCTCCTTCATCTCGTCTAAAATGAACGAAGCCTTCGACTTTGCTCATGTTAGGATAAGATTCTCCTCCTATTTTTAACGAACTGTGGAAACACATAAGGACCGTTGTCAGGGCCTCTCCCTCCATCTCATCTAAAATGAATGAGGTCTTCTACTCTTAATATAGCCACTATTAATTGCTTCTTTCCTGTCATCATATAATTTTTGCATCAGAAAACTATAATATTGAAATGGAGGAGTTTTATTGAAGTAAAATTACTGATAGTACATTCTCAGATTTTCTAAATTTCAAGGTTGTGGGAGCATTGTTCCTCCAAGCTCCTTCAAGCGATAAGTTTCGGATCGGATGGCATTCTCTATTTCATACGAACCTTCCCAATTTGGGATAAGCTTCTCCTAGCTCTAAGGCTAAGAGATGGGGGCTCACCGAAGCACTAAATCTTTTATTTTGAACATTTTACCTCTGACTCTAGAGTTAAAGTATCGGGCCATCCTTTGCCTATAGGCCGCCATCCAAACCTGGGCTTTCTCTCTTTTTTCTTCCAACAGATCAAGGTTACTTCTGAGATCTTGCGAGTTATGCTGCTCACTAAAGGCCACGACCCATGCTGATGGAAGTTTAAGCTCGATTAGGATGACTACCTCCATTCTAAAGGCTAAGGCAAATAGTATTTTCTCAGTCAGTAGCCTTTAAGTAGTTTGGTACGCCCAGAAGATGTTGTAAAATTCGTCCATCCAGACCCCCTTCGCTCTGTCGAGCCTTATCTTGATGCCTTACAACAAGATCCAGTTGGTCATCTCAGCTTCTCCATTTGCCTGTGGATAAGCTATCGATGTGAAATGATGAGAGAAGTTTAGATCTTCGCAGAACTCAGTGAACCTCATCCCAGCGAACTGTAGCCTGTTATCTATTATAAGAGTTTGAGACAGACCAAACTGATAGATGATTGACTTTCAAATGAAATCCTGCACCTTGGCCTCAATGATTTTTGCTAGTGGTTCGGCTTCTACCTATTTGGTAAAGTAGTTGATCGCAACCAAGAGGAACTTTTGTTATCCGAATGTCATTGGGAAAGGGCCAAGTATATCCATTCTCCACTATGCAAATGGCCAACGTGCGCTTAGTGGAGTAAGCTCGGAGGTCGGCTGTCTTTGTATATTTGTATTACTCTGACAGCGACCATATATTTTGACGTATTCCATAGAATCATGGTATAAGGTCGGCCAATAGTATCCTTGCCGAGGTAGTTTCTGTGAAAGGGATCTGGATCCTATATGACTTTCATAAATTTTCTCATGTACTTTTCATAATGCGAAGTTGGCCTTTGAAGGTCGAAGATATCTTAATAATGGTAGCGAATACGATCTTTTATACAACTTGCTCTCATGCAAAACGTACCGTGAGACTTGATTTCTGAGTTTTTGAGCTTCTTTCGGATCACAAGAAAGAACTTCCTCTTTGAGATAGATAACTAATGAATCAATCCAGCTCGACTCGAGCTCTGTCTGCATAGTGAGCTGCGATTCCTCTGAGCTTTGGTATTTTAGAGTTTCAAAAAATACTTTATTAGATAGTTCGGTTGGAGCTGAAGTTGTCAATTTAGAGAGAAGATCGGCTCTCATATTTTTTACCCTCAAAATCTGTCGAATGCCAAAACTACTGAAGGATGGAGTCAAATCCTTTACTTTCTTAAGATATTTTATCATACTTTCCTTCCGTGCTTCATAGTTACCACTAATTTGACCGACCACTAATTGAAAATCGCTATAGATTTGAAGCCGATCTATTTTTCATTTCTTTGCTATTTTTAATTTAGCAATCAACGCTTTATATTTGGCCTCATTATTAGTTGTAGAAAATTTAAAGCATAACGCGTACTTGGCGACGACTTCCTCGGGGTTGACTAAAACTAATCCCGCATCTGCTCCAGCAGAGTTGGATGAATCATCCACGTATAGGACCTAAAAATCTTTGGAAAGGTCGGTACTTTCTTCGGAGGGGCTCGGCTGCAATCACGGGATGCCGATCTCGTTCTGCTCAAGCTTGGCTTCATCTGAAATGGTACATTTAACTATAAAGTCAGTCAGTACTTGAGCTTTGATTGCTGGTCGAGGTCGGTAGTTGATGTCGAACTCTATTAATTCAATGGTCCATTTTACAATTCTTAAGGAAGCATCCATTTGATGAAGGATTATTCTGATCGGCTGATCAATAAGAAACATTATAGCATGTCCCTGAAAGTAAGATCGAAATCTTCTTGCTACAATTAGAAGAGCATAAGTCAATTTTTTCAACTGTGTATATCTAGTCTCGGCATCTCTTAGGATCCAACTTATGTAGTTGACTGGTCGCTGTACTTTCATCTCTGCTTTGACTAGGACCGCCGCTAGCGCTGTAGGAGAGACCGCGAGGTAGAAAAATAGCTCCTCTCCGAATTTGAATTTGGCTAGTAGGGGGGACGAACTGAGATAGTTCTTGAGCTCGTCGAACGTCTTTTGGCATTCTTGAGTCCAGCGAAAATCTTTCAGCTTCCTAAGAATTTAGAAAAAGGGCATGCAGCATTCGATCGATTTAGAGATAAAATGATTCAAAGATACTACCTTTCCGATCAGATGCTGAACTTTCTTAATAAACTTTGGAGTGGTCATCTCCTGGATAGCTCAAATTTTCTTCGGATTGGTCTCAATCTCTTATCTTGATACCATGAATCCCAAGAATTTTTCTGAGGCTATCCCAAAGGCGCACTTGGTTGAGTTTAGCTTCATCTTATTTTTTCTGAGCGCATCGAAAGCTTCTTCAAGGTCGGTGATATGATTGACAGTCTTTCAACTTTTGACCAGTATGTCGTCGACGTAAACCTCCATATTGCGGTCGATCTACTTCTTAAAGATTTTATTGATCAAGCGCTGATAAGTTGCGCCTGCATTTTTAAGTCCGAATGGCATGATCTTGTAGCAGTAAAGACCATGGTTAGTAATAAAAGTAGTCTTCTTCTCGTGCCATCCAAATTTGATTGTAGCGAGAGAAGGCATCCATAAAGGTGAGAAGCTCGTAGTCTGAAGTCGCATCCACCAGTTGATCGATTCTAGATAAAGGATAGCTGTCTTTTGGGTAGGCCTTATTTAGCTTCTTAAAGTTGATGCACATCCTCCACTTGCCGTTGGCTTTCTTGATCAGAACCACATTAGAAATCCAAGTTGGATAGCTGACTTCTCGGATAAATTCGATATTGAGAAGCTTGTCGACTTCTTCTACTATTACATTCTGCCTTTCTGGTGCATGGCCTCAAACTCTTTCTTTCACTGATCGATATTTGGGGTCAATGGCCAGCCGATGTTCCATAACCTCGGCATCAATCTCAGACATATCTATCGGAACTCAGGCGAAGACGTCGGCATTCCTTCGTAAGAAGGTGATGAGATGCTTCCGAACTTCATCTTCCAGATTGGAGCCAATTTGCACCGTATGCTCCGTGTTTTCATCATTCAGGAGGATGGTTACAAGATCTTCTAAGGGCTCGCCCCATTCTTCGGTAAAGTCATTGCAGACATCTAGCCCATCAATAGGACAAGGGTCAGATTATGCTTTCTTTCATAGGATAATTAAGTAGCAGTGCCTTGTCAGAGCTTGATCTTTTCTGATCTCTCCAATCTCATAACTTATCAAAAATTTCATCTTCAAATAATAAGTGGACACCACTGCCCGAAGTGCATTTAAACCAGGTCGATCGAGAATTATGTTGTAAGCGGAGGAAATCTTTACTACCAGAAAATTCACCTATGCTCTGAATTATTTTGGATATGGCCCGACAGTCATAACTAGAGACATTATACCTTCAATTGGTACTACAGCGCCAGTGAAGTCTACTAGGAGAAAGTTTATTGGTCCAAGCTGACTATTAAATTTTGACATTTTGAAGAAAGCATCATAAAATAAGACATCAGCCGAACTTTCATTATCAACTAGGACGTGACGTACATCATAGTCTGCTATATTTAAAAAGACTACAACCATATTATTATATGGAAATTGTACTCTCCGTGCATCTTCCTTAGTGAAAGTTATGGGTTCTTCAACCCTCCACCTTATTACCGATCCTCCAAATTCGCTAGCCTCTTCTCATCGAAGTCCCTGAGAGATAGTGTTGATGATACCGAGGGATGGCCGATCTTCTTATTGTTCCTCCCTCTTTAGTGGTTCAGATTGTGGTAATGCCCTCGGTCGATCTTCTCTTGCTTCAGACCGATGTCTGAGGAATCGATCCAACTGACCTCTCCTGATAAGCTTCTCGATCTCGTCTTGGAGCTGAATGTATTTTTTAGTATCGTGGTCATGATCACGATGGTAGAGATAGTATTTATTAGGATTATGCTTATCGAGATGAGTGCGCATCCTTTCTGACTTCGACAGTTGCTCCTTGATCTCCATCAATACTTACATTTTTGGAGCATTGAGGGGGCGTAATTGTAAAACTTTCTGAGGGGAGAACTTCATCGTGCTCTTCTATCGGGACTTCTTTGACGACGAGCTCGAGAAGGAGTTCGGACTTGCTTACGCTCGCAGAAAGTTCGTGAGCGTGGTCGAACTTCATTCGGCCCACTATCAACTACGGGTTTATTAATTCGTCCGCCTATCGCTCTCCTGCGACTTCCTCATCTTTCAATTTGAAGGTTTCCTCCACTCGAGCATATCCTTCAGCCCGAGCTAATAGATCGGCAAAGTCTCTGGGGTACTTCTTCTCCAAGGAGAACAACAAATCATTTTTCTGAAGGCTGCCCTTGAGTGTGGCCATTGCAACAGATTGGTCCAGATTTCAGACTTCTAATGCAGCAGCATTAAATCGAATGACATAAGTTCGGATAGATTTTTCCTCCTTCTGCTTGATATGAATCAAAAAATTCAAACCTCGGTGTGGACATCGGCTGCTGACGAAGTGATCCACAAACTGATGGCTCATCTGATCAAATAAAAAGATCGTACCGAACTTCAATATCGAAACCAATTTTTTGCTGCTTTCTTTAAAGTGGATGAAAAAGCTTGGTATAAAATGGCATCTGGTGCGTCATGGAGTAGCATCATGATCCGGAAGGCCTCAAGGTGATCGACTAGATCAGAGGTTCCATCGTAGCTTTCAAATTATGAAAGTTTAAAGTTTGGCGGAACGGGCTCTTGCATAATCCTCTGAGAAAAATGAGGGTCAGTGCAAATATTATTATTATGTGTGGAGGGAGTATGCCGGAGCTCTTTGATTTATCGGCTCATTTTTCAGAGCCTTTGATTGAGAAGATCTTCACGATTGTTGATCTCCAAAGTTTTCTGATGGGATGGAGGCAAAGCTGACCTTGGGGTCGAATCATGATTCGAGCAATGGCTCTCCACCCTCTATTTCTCCTTTTTAGAGGTCATCGATTGGCTAACCCAAATCGATGGTTCTTCGATCAGATCATGGGACTCTGAAAAGCCTGCTCCAATCGAATTTACACTGAAACTTGTCGATGTATGGCCTGCACCGCCTCCGTGAGATCGCGAACTTGTTGGACCAGCAAGTTGAACTGCTTCGCATCCACCATGGCTGCAGGTAGAGCTCGAGTTACTAGAGCTAGAACGAAAATGAATATATCTGGATGGGATCTAACTGTAGAGGTCATTGATCGCCGGGTTGAAGCTTTTTTAGGAGGCATTTTTTTCTGAAAAGAACTCTAGAGAGAAAGAAGAGAGATCGCTGCTAAGCACTCCTTTAAGATCAAGAAAACCTCAGGAATAGAGGTCCCTTCCTCTAGCGCCAATTCTGTTGGTGCAAAATTTGGTTGACGCCAGATCGAGCTAAAATCGAGAAAGACGAGGTTGCCGTTGATGACCTGTAAAATAAAGTCCCATCTAGAGTCGATGGTGGTGGCTCCGATAGGATCCTCCAACAATCAAGTCAGCTCTTCTAGCCAACAGAAATGGAGTACTCAGAAAATAGTTTAACAGAATTTTTGAGAAGGAGAAGAGATTTTAAAGAAAATGTATCTAGAATGTCCCTTTTATAGATGGAGTCCGAAGCAGATTGATAAATGACAGTCGTAACCGTCCTGATAAATGACAGTCGTAACTATTCTAATAAATACCAATCGTAATCATTCTAATAAATGATAATCGTAGTTGTCCTGATAAATGATAATTGTAATCGTTCAGTAATGGGATCGCATGTAGAAATCCGTCTGAAGAAAAAGTCTTGAAGGAATTCGGCTTCTGAAAAAATTCAACTGCTGGAGGAGTTTGACTCCTGAAGAAATCCGACTGCTGGAGGAGTTCAGAAGGAGTTCGGCTTCTGGAGAAATTCGACTGCTGGAGTAATCTGAAAGGAGTTTGAATCCTGGAAAAATCTGACTGCTGAAGGAGTTTGATAGAAGTTCGGTTGCTTAAAAAAGTTTGACTGGGGTTCGGTCACTGAAGTGAGTCCGAAATAGGTTCGGCCACTGGAGAAGAATTTTTGATCGAAGCTCTTCCATGATTATCGGTTGCATTAGACTAAGCATCAGATTGGACTTCGACGGAAGCGAAATTTATTTCCAACATATAATTTTGGCTGTATCAAAATTTTGGACAGTCTAGGGGTATTAGATTAGATTGGATTGCATCAAGTCAAAATAGTATTCTTAACGGTCTTAACTCATATCATTTCTAGCTCATGAACCAGTACTAAATTATCCGTGTGCAAGTGCAAGAGAAAGAGATGCTCGATGAAACCTAGCTTTGCTGGCATTACCAAGCCAAAAGAATTTGATTTGGTACGTTTTGGCTTGGATCTAGTCGGCATGCTTAAGATCTATATCAAAATATCTA
The DNA here is from genome assembly GCA_006176705.1 of Cocos nucifera. NCBI lineage: Eukaryota > Viridiplantae > Streptophyta > Magnoliopsida > Arecales > Arecaceae > Cocos > Cocos nucifera. Next base: position 319,493 of record QRFJ01000813.1, on the reverse strand, counting down.
ACCAAAAAACAGCTTAGAATGAAAACCTAGGAATGGTTTGCCCATCTACCATTTTGATTTTTGAATATCTTTTTTTTTAATTTTCATAAATATTTAATTAGAGTGGTGTAATATTTTTCAATTTACCAAATAAAAACTTTGAAAATAGCTAGATTTCGATATGGTTGCCGAAATTTTTTCTTAAGGCCCTTCTTGTAAGTTATGTTCTGATCTCATTTGAATGAAATATTAACCGATGATTCTATGTACGGCTATTTTGCCATATTACTTTTTTATATTATTTTATAAAAAAAAGATCACATCTTGACCATCCAATAAGTGGGGTTATTTAAGAAATTTTGTGTATAATAAGTTAGCTTCTGGTTAAAAATAGATCACCAACTTCTTTTTGTATTAATTTCTCTAAAAATTATTTTGATAATATATGTTCTAGCCAAGTCAGAATTAAAGCCGGCAAGTCGGGTATAAAGCTAGCTTAAGCCCACCCTTCCTTTTTAAAATATTTTTCAAAATAAAAATATTTTAATATTTTTTTCTATCCCCCTCCCCTAGATCTTCATCCTGATTGAGATCCTCTTCACCGACATCTCCCCTCGGTTCTCCATTCATTTGCCTCTGCTAATCCCCATCCGCCTCCCCGTATTCCCCTCTCCATCCCCCTTCACACCAATTTGCCTCATATTTTCCTTACTCTAAGCACGATGAGATAGGATCGTGAAGTGACTCTATGCCATTTGGTTGGAGGTGGTGGATCGATGCTAGAACTACTCTCTCAACATCACAGTAGAGCGGTCGACGGTCCACAAGACGTCGATAGGAAGAGCGATAGCTCCGTGATAGAAAAGTGGGTGGCAATAGCGTCTCCATTGTCGATGAACAAATAGGAGATAGACGGTTCCCAAGAAAGTCATCGATCAACGGCGTCGGAGTTGTTGGAGACAATATGCATGAGTCGAGAGGACATTGACCTCCAAAGTTATTTTTAACCTTTGAATTATTTACCTAATTTGCCATTTATTTTTATTTCAAATCACATGACTGGCTAAAACGGATAATTCAACTTCATCCACCTTGCATTGGATAGGCAAAAAAAAATTATCGAAACGCCGATTGGCGTATCATAGCAAAAGCCATCTTGTTATTATGCAATTATTGCACCTTGTGCAAAATGCTAATATAAAACATCTAGTTGACGGTCCACAAAAAGTATCACAGGCTTATCAACATGAAACAAAAATATCCGCAAATGTGGAGGATGAGATCGATAAACATTCACTTTGACACGAGGATCCTCCCAAATGCAATGAACTTTAGAGTCAAGTTGCGCAATCACAGCCATGCAGTGGTGATGATGTCCGTGTACTACGTGACCTGTGGTCCCATGTACAACAGGAACCCTGTCGAATCACGGTCGTTCGCACCAACAAGATGATTGTGATTGTTAGCTTGACTCGGAGTTCATTCCATGAACTCGGGAGGGAGCACTTGGTCAACATCCTTTTTCTCTCGCCATCCTCGAGTAAACCGAGCCTACCACTTGTGAAACCAACTACCAAGAAACCCATGCCTCTTGCATGTACCATCTGAATTGGTGTTTTGAATCACAAGGTAGATGGTTGATTTGAAGCCTATGAAAATATTCGCATGTAACCATATATAAGATATGATACGATAGGAAGACTTGCTCGAACGATCAGACTCGAAATTTTTATAGGATTTTTAGATTGGACTAGTAAAATAAGTAAAATCTGGTTGGGCTAAGCTTATATTCATGGATACTTAGAATAACTTTGAGTGAATTGACTCAAATCCCGTAGAAGGAAAAAGAATATGCTCTCTATAGAATTCGAGCCGGTCCATACCAAAGATATTTCAGGTATTTACGATTATAGGCTTGATCTAGCTTGATTTTGCTGGTTGTGTTGACTCAACCCAAGAATTTCATAGGATTTGAACCTAATATCCGAACAAGCCCTTAGAGCTTTATAGGTATAAAATTCTATTAACATGAGGTCCTTGCTTTCAAAATTCTATGGGAATTTTAGATTGGACTAGTAAAATAAGCAGTCAAGTTAGGTTATATTCATAAATACTTAGAATAACTTTAGAATGGATTGGCCCAAATCTCATAGAAAGAAAAAGAATCTGCTCTCTATAGAATTTGGCTAGTCCACACTAAATATATTATGGGTATTTATAAATATAGGCTTGATCTAACTTATTTTTGCTGGTTGTAATGACTCAACCCACGAATTCTAGAGGATTTGAACCTAACATCCAGACAAGCTCTTTATTAGGTATAAAATTATATTAACTTAAGGTCCTTGCATGAAATGAAATGGGTTGTGTGTGGTAGGTCAAAAGTCACGCATCATCGTCCTTAAAGCAAGTAGACCTTTCAAAATTGAAGTCGAAAAATACCCAAGAGCTACCATCTTTATCTTTTATTAGTGGTTAATTTATCGTTCTCAAAAAATAGGTTGCCTCAAGTTTATTGGCTGACGGAGATGCTGAGTGTTGCAGTAGGAAATTATTCACAACCACGCTTTTAGGTAGGCAATTTGATCAAAATAGAATATTGAGATTTTTGCATCCATGATACAGTAGAGATAAGAGTGTGTTTTTGTTTCTTGCTCGTTTGCGTTTCTTTTTCTTCTTTCCGTCGGGGCTGAAAAATTGGTTAAAATCAAAGGAAGCGAGATTAACGTAAGCTAAATTCCTTAATAACCTATTTTTGAGTTCTGATTATCCAAAAAATTGATATCATTAAAACAAAATATGAATAGCACAAAAAATAATAATATAATTAAAATATCATATGAGCCGGCAAACTACAAATATGCATCCAAATGCATGGCATGTATCCATTTAGTGTTACCAAGCGTAATGCAATCAAAACCAGCATATATTGTCATCATTCAAATATCGTACCATGACATATTTCATCAATAAGAGAATCAAATAATCAGATCCTCGTGTGAAAGCCTTACATCCAATAATGTATGTGTAGACAATTAAGTTTTTATGGATGTTATGATTACAAGTATCAATCAGATGGAGCAACAGCTTTCATAACATCTGAGGAGGGAGCTGACAGAAACTCGAGGATTTGGATGCCTTATAAGGTTCGGTCTGTCATCATTCAATATTCTCACGTGCATAGGCGCACTTAATTTTGTCCGAGTGCTAAAGGGGCTTTTTATGTCTCTACCATGTGTCCCCGAGAGGTTTAATGGTGCTTTTTTTAAAAAAAATCTTTATATATATAAAGAGGCTCTCAGGCCCTCTCGCATGCACACGCACAGCTTGAAAATATCAACGCGAGCCATTAGTTCTCCTGGTCCGGCAAGGATCAAGACGAGACTAGGCCCATGGGCCTCGGTTTTGCAGTGGTGCCGTGTGAATTTGGACCAGCCAGCTTTTGCACCGCAAATGGCAACAACGTATTATCATGGCACAGCGGGCGGTGCGCAAAGAATTTCTCCATGCTACCAAATTTTCTTTCTAATAACAGGGCCCATAGAGAGATTTCCATGCTGCTTTTTACGAGCCTCAGACGTGGATCGTATTATTCATATTCTTTACCCTGAGGAAGTTTAACCCGTTTGCTTCCTCTGGAAAGTGGTTCCCACATGACATAGGTTTTCTTTTTCCTTTTTTTTTTTTTTTTCAATCTAGATTTCAAACCCAAACCCAACATGTTGTCTTATTAGGTCGAGTTGGGCACATGAGAAAAATTGTAGACCCAATGGGTCATTTCAGTCCATCCGAGGTCAAGCATGACCAAGACCCACCGAGAATGTTCTAGATTGGGACCATGTTGGATCAATAATTTGGATGAAGCATTTAGCTACCCTTTTATTGTTAGAAACATATAGACTATGTTTAACATATAGCTTTTGGGATAGTTTTAGTTTATTTAAGCTACTTTAATATTTGATGGAGGTAGCTTATGATGCATAAGCTAGTTTTTATTCAAAGTTTCCTCACTTAAGAGTTCAAAATCAAAAGCTAGTTGTGTACTTTTTATTTCTAAATATATTCTTTACTATTTTTTTAAAATTACTCACCTACTTAACATTTAAGCTTCCTCCTCTCTCTTCTATTCTTTAAAATCTATCTACAAATATATAATATATTATCATAATATTATAATAATATAATATATTATATTATAATAATATTATACTCATATAATATAATATTATATTATTATAATATTTAATAATATATATTATAAATATATTAAAATATAATATAATATATATAATAATATTATTATATTATATATTATATTTATAATATAATATTATCATGATAATTTATAATATATATTATAAATATAAATATATACTAGAATATAATATATTATTAATAATATATATTATAATATATAATATATAATTTTTATATTTATATTATAAATATAATATAATATTATTATTATATTATAAAATAATAATATTATATAATACAATATTATGTTATAATATTATTATATATATAATATATAATATTATATATATATATTATAAATATAATATATATAATATAATAATATTATATTATATAATATTATGTTATATCATAATAATATTATTATATAATACTATTATTATTGTAATATTTTATAATAATATAATAAAATATAATAATATAATAATAATATATTATAATAATAATATTATATTATTATATTATTATAATATATAATATAATATAATATATTTATTACATATATTATGTTGGGAATATATCCTAAAGTTAATCGTCAGTCTGTTGACGGTTGTGCTACTTGTTGTTCTTGTATATGAATTATTAATTAATAAAAATTATTTTGATATTTTTCATCATAAATTCTGTTATTTTTTAATGAACTCCTGTGTTGTGATGAAGTCCTTAGGACTATCTAGATTCGACAAAGAAGAATTTATCGTTTAGTCCTTAAATTGTTCACGATCAAAAGATACGTTGTTACTTAGGACGACAACGTTTATCAAGTATAAGTCATTGTGTACCTTATAGGTTGATTGTCCTCGTAATCAAGGAGTGTTGAGACACTGGTATGGCATGCAAGTAAGATGTATGGGTATATCTGTACTGAACGTGATCAACTTCAGAGCTTTTTTGCTATCAAGATTTGCTCTGATGAAATATGGATATAACTGTTGCTTCGAACTAAGATCACCATAGTGACTTTTAAGCAACTCACTATGCTTTGGTGTCGGACTATCTAAATTTCTAATTCAGTGATGGAAGGTTTCTTGGTACAGTCAAGTACTTAAGAAGTTGGTGCATGTATAAAGATGGGATTGACCACTCCTGGTTTCAGAAGCTATGTTCAATTGTGTTTTAATTTAGCAAAGTTTTGGTCAGGATAATCTTAGTGAGGAGTCATGGGATTAATTGCTTTGAGACACGACATAGATATATTTTTTAGAGTTGACAGTCAAATTCTGAATCATCTGTTACACAGAGATCATATGGATGAATTATATGGTAACCATATTCGTGTAGGTTCTGAATGTTACGATTGTGACTATTCGATCTATCCGAACGTCGGATACCATCATTAGATGGTCACTTCGATTAGTATAAAAATTAGTTTCTATGCTACCGACTTAGATTCGAATCTGCAGAGTCACACACACTAGAGATTTCTACCTGATCTGAAGGCTGATGAAGAGTTTCACTCAACTGAGACTCTATAGTCAAGAGTTCCACTGGACTGGGACTCCTCAACCGGGAGTCCTACTAGGTTGGGATACTGAGTCTCAATGTCTGAGAGTCTGTGGTCAAGAGTTCTACTAGATTGAGACTCTTCGACTAAGAGTTTCACTGCTCTAAGACTCTGAGTCCTACATATCTGAAACTCTGTGATTGAGAGTTGAGACTCTACAATCATGAGTTCCATTTATTTCGAACATCAGGATCAAGAGTCCCACTGGTTTGGGACTCTACGATCAAGAGTTTCATTTTGATGGGACTTTATTATCCGAACATCTATCGGATTTAGACTTTGAATTGATAAGAGAGTTTATTAGTGAATTTGATCGCTAATTAACTCAATTTAATTGAGTAATTATTTTTGGTTTAAGTCTAGTTGAATTGGGTTTAGTTGGGTTTGCCCTGATTAGGTCATAAGTTGATCTAATCGCCAAGGAGGTTCGAACCCTGATGTGATCAAAGGTTGGGCTTGATCAATTTTTAATTTTATTAAAATTTAATTGAGCCTAATTAAGTCTAATTATGTTGGATTTAATTTGATCTAATTAGACCTAACCAATTTTGATTGGGTTGGTTCAATTGGTTGAAGTTTAAATTCAAAGACTAGTTTGACTAGTCTTCTCTTCCCATGCACCACATATGCCCCACGGCCCATTTAAAATTCATGAGAAAAGTTCTCATAAGTTTTCTACATGCACAAAGGATCTCATGCCCACCTTCTCTATGCTCATTATGGATAAGTTTTGGTTGTTATTGATTTTAGTTTTTGGTTGTTATTGATTTTAGTTTGAATGAGATTCAAACTTAGATAAGAAATAACCTTTATCTTATCCATGCATCACCTTATTTTGTGCGCCTATATTTCTTCATGGGAAATGGTTCTCGTGCTTTATTCTCCATGCACAAGATACTCCACACCTTCCCTTGTTACGCCATTTTTTGTTTGATATAAATTGGTTGGCATTTGAATTCAAAATAAGTTTGAATTCAAATAGACAACCAACCCGGTCTAATCCTCTCACACATGCTCTCCATTGTTTTGGCAAAAAATAAAAGGAAGAGAATTTTGGACGTGCGACAATTGATCTGGAAAAAGGGGGAGGACTTCCATGAGCCTCTGGGTGCATGAGAAAATATTTTAAAAAATCAAGAGAAAGAAAACAAAGAGAGTTGGGCGTAGGATTTTCAAGGTGCATATGACCTAGGATTTTAGAACCTGGGATTCGGGAAGCAATTACGTGAACTACGAGATTCGTAAGTGTACAAAACTTCAAAGAGAACCTCCTCTGCCTCTCTACTATTTCTACCAGCAATCTGGAGCATCCATGAAGCCCATAGATGAAGATCGAAGTCATTCGATCAAAATAACCTCTGAAAGACTCCCGTGTCGAGCTAGCACCCGCGGGAAGTCGATCAGGACCAGGAGCCTCGTGTGGACGATCCATAGAGGCTAGACATCTGTATGGCTGCATCATGACCAACAAACCTCCTTAATGATGATCAGATCATGATGATCAACTATCCGTGCAAGGTATAATGCTCAGAACACTTAGATCTAGTAAATAGCTTACTCTACTATTTTAATTTTTCAGATCTGATATGTATGCATTTATATCATATTTAGATCCTTAGCATAGAATTTATTTTCTGATATGATTAATAATTAATTAATTAAATTAATTAATTTTTTATTATATTTTAGCTATTTTTGAAAAAAAATTTGAAAGTAGCACTACAAATCCTGCACTAATTCCTTCATATTATATTTAATTAAATTAAATATTTAAAATAATATTAAAAATAAATAAAATAATATTATATCTATTTATATCATTTTATATATGATAGCTTACCGATACAGTTTATTTTTACCAAATACTTAAGACCTATTTGGCCAAGCTTTTGGAAAGAAAAAAAGTATTTTTTCTTTCAAAAAAGTACTTATTTTAAAAAAATAGGATATTTAACCAAGCTTATTTTAAAAAATAATCTTCTTTTGAATGGTTGCAGAAGCTATTTTTCTACTGTGGAGAGAGCAGAAAATTAAAGCTTTTTCTTGAAAGCACAAGCAGAAGTAGAAAATTATTTTTTTTAAGATAAAAATATCCTTACTCCAAATCATTATTTACCATAGTTATTCCTATTTATTTTTACCTAACCTTTCTATTATTTAGTGAATAATATATTTTGATACATGTATATTATCATATAAAAATTATATAAAATATTGAATATGTATTATCTTTGGTTCAATTATATTTATATCGATTAAATTTTTAATATATTTTTTATTATTTTATTTTTTATTTAATTAAATAAAAATTAAAATTAAAATTAATCATAATGAATATTTAAAATTATTTATCTATTTAAATAATATTAATTATAAAGTAAATGTATACATGTCTTTTTTCGTAATTTGATAGTTAAAAGTATTTTTTTTAAAAGATTTGCCAAATACATGTTGTTCCTACGGTTGCTCGGAGCCACAACCGTATATCTAATCTCTTGTATGAACCTGGATGTTAATCTAACAAACTGAAGAAGATCTAAGAAAGATGAGAGAAGCTAGGATTTTTGGCATTGGAACCAGAGAGAAGAGAGAAGAAAGAAGAGAGTTAGAGAGAAAAGCTCAATTGTATTCCAACCTTATTGTAAAAGTTACAATATTCTGACTTATATACCCTAGAGTTTTCACATGAACCCTAATAAATTTCAGCTAAAAAACTCTGCTAGGCTAACCCAACCCATATATGAATTAGCCCCCTTAAGACCTCTTGAACTAGGCATTAAGATCCCTAGGATCAACCCAAACCCTAGTTCAAAATAGATCCTCGCATAATTCTGCCCGCGCACTGAGCTAGCTTAGTCTCATCACTGAGTCGGCTAAGTTCCACTGGGTCGGCTCAGTCTGAAACTGAGCCAGCCCAATCTTGTGCCGTGCCAGCAGTTCCGAACGCGTAGCTCTCTGTTTTGCCTGTGCTCTGAGACTTAACCGATCCAATTTTGAACTAAGCCAGCTAACCTGCAGAAAATCTTTTTTCTGCAGCCTTCAAGCTTCGACTTTGGTTTCTTTCTCCATCTTATATCTCAGATCTTCGAAGCACCAATCAAGTTCTTTGAGGCCCTCAATACCTGAATCTCAAGCCCGTGAAGAGCTACATGTCGCCTCCATCTTAGAATAACTTCTGTCCTAGTCCTGGGACCACACCTGTTCTAGTCTCCTCGGAGCCCTCACATTGGCTCCACCCGTGACCTCCCAAGGCTTGGGAGCACCACACCACCTATAATCTCCACCTTGGTGCGCCCAAGCCTTGGCATACCTGGCAACATCCTCCTGCACGATCCTGCTGTCCCTGCATGTCCTGATAGCCCCTCATGCTCACTTTGCCACTGCCATTTTTCTTCAATCGCTGAACTTCCTTTGAGGCCTTCGGAATGATCGCCTCCACCGCTGAAATTCTTGGCTTATTCCTCTGTACCACCTTTGGAGTTATAGGTATCCTTCTGCTTAGCAGCTGCATCACTTGTCCTGGACTTTCCTAGAGATCATGCAACGTTCCTTTATCGGCACTCGCCACATATCCTGATGCTCTATCTAACACTGTCCCCTCAGAGCCACGCCTGTCTCCCTGCACAATCCTCTCCATCTGGATCTGTACAGCCCCGACACTGGTGCTGGGATATAGGTCCTTCCTCTGCACCCTTTACTCTGAACTCGTGTCACAGCTTCCTCCACCCGTGAAGCCACCTCTATCTGGTGCTCCATCTGAAGCTGAAATCCTCCTGATGCCGCAAAAACTGACTCTATCTTCGAGTCCTCCGAGGCCAACCATCCAACGCTGCACTGCTGGGCCTACTGCTATACCTCGAACACCGTCGCTGTCCATTCGGACCCTTTGCACTCAGCAGACCTGTCTAAAATCCTCTCAGATACACTGCACCCTACAGGCTCCTCCGAGACTACCAAGATTTCATCCGAATCTTCACTTTCAGCGACTGTACTGATGAAATCCGAGCTTTCTCCTTCCTTGCACTTCTTCCAAAGCGGACACTCCCGCTTAAAGTGCCTACTTCTTCATACTTGAAGCATCTCTTAGACCCCTTATTGTCCTTCTGTTCGTCCTTCTTCTTTTCTTTCCTATGCTTCTCTAAAACCACAAGACTCTCCTGGAAGACCTCTCTCTTCATCATTCGTTCTCGCTGCTTGTTGGACCTGAGCACTGATACAATCTCCTCGTACACCAGTGTCTCCTTACCATACAGCAAAATTATCACCAACGGATCGAAGCTCCCGAATAGCGAACATAGCAATAATAGATTCTTATCCTCCTCTTCTAAATCCATCCCTATATTAAGCAAGTCCATGCTCATCCGATCAAACCGCTAAATATGTCCCGCAACATTCTCGCCTTCCTGCATCCGAAGGCTTTACAGTTGCTTCTTCAACATCAACTTATTGTACATGTTCTTCCCCATATACAACTGCTGTAACCTCGATCATAATCCCTTGGGTGTTCTCTCTTCCAACACACCATACAAAATCTCATCCGCCAAACAAGCCCTAATCATGGCATATGCCTTTTTCTCCAAGAACACCCACTCCTTATCTGTTATCTCCCCCGGTCTATCCTCCAAGATCGAATCCAGCCTCATCTGAACCAGCAAATCCTCCATCCTTATCATTCACATCGTGAAACTTTTTTTTCTATCAAACTTCTCTAATCCTACCTTCAATCTGCTATTCTCCATGATCAATCCAAATCAAATAACATCAAACAAGTAGATCTAAGAAATACCTTGATTAAGGATGGTGGACAACAGTCCTATGATCTCTCCCTTCCTCATAAAGCCTGGAGAAAGCCTTTTGATCTGAATCTCGCTACTGATCTCTGCTGAAAACCAATCTTTTTTTTCCTCCATGCTCAATCGGACTCTGATACCAATTATTGTTCATACGGCTGCTCGAAGTCACATCTGTAGATCCGATCTCTTGTGTAAATCTGAGTGTTAATCCAGCAAACTGAAGAAGATCTAAGAAAGATGAGAAAAGCTAGGATTTTTGACGTTGAAACCAGAGAGAAGAGAGAAAAAAGTTAGGAAGAAAAGCTCAATTGTATTCCAACTTTATTATAAAAGTTACAATATTCTGGTTTATATACCCTAGAGTTTCCACATGAATCCTAATAAACCCCAACTCAAAAACTCCCCTAGGCTAACCTAATCCATACATGAATTAATCCCCTTAAGACCTCTTGAACCAGGCCTTAAGACCCTTAGGATCAACCCAGACCCTAGCCCAAAATAGATCCTCGCGTAACTCTGCCCACGCACTAAGCCGGCTCAGTCTCATCACTGAGCCGACTCAGTGGAGTTCCACTTAGTCGGCTCAGTCTAAAACTGAGCCGACCCAGTCCTGTGTCGTGCCAGCAGTTCCGAACGCGCAGCTATCTATTTTGCATGTGCTTTGAGACTTAGCCGACTCAGTTTTGGACTAAGCCAGTTAACTTGCAGAAAATTTTTTTTCTACAGCCTTTAAACTTCGATTTTGATTTCTTGCTCCACCTTGTATCCTAGGTCTCCGAAGCACCAACCAAGCCCCTTGAGACCCTCAATATCTGAACCTCAAGTCCGTAAAGAGCTACATGCCGTTTCCACCTTAAGACAACTCCTATCCTAGCCTTAGGACCATACCTGTCCTAGCCTCTCTGGAGTCCTCACACTAGCTCCATCCGTGGCCTCTCAAGGCTTAGGAGCACCACACCATCTATAATACAAACTACATTTTAAATATTGATAAAAGTGCTTATCAAATAATTTTATCAAATACAAACTACTTTTCTCTTACGATATTTTTTCTAAAATTTTATTTAAAAAAATAATTTAAAAAATAAGTAGATTTTCATGGCTTGGCTAAACATGTTCTTAGACTAATAAAGCTATAGTTATAGCTACAGCTAACAGCTCAAGCTACAGTTACAGCTATAGCTGCATGCCAAACACAATCATAATATAATGATCGATAATCATATATAAAATCTGAAAATTTTAAATAAAATTAAAGACAAGTTAACTTAAAAATGAATTTTCATTCGAATGGAACTTTAGTGTGGTCCAAGAAAAATAATCATATTTAACATACTATCGACTCTTCTTTCTAATAACAGAGCCCATGGAGATATTTCCATGCTGCTTTTTACGAGTCACAGACATGGATCATTTTATTCATAATCTTTTCCACGAGGAAATTTAGCCCGTTTGCTTCCTCTGGAAAGTGGTTCCCGCCAGGACACCAAAACGGTCAAGAAGATAGTTCTTTTCAAATTGGATGCCGCAAAGCTTATTTCTTGTCCCTCTTATCCTTTAATACTCGCTTTTCTTCATCTAGTTCTCATCAGGGTAGATGGATTCAAGAAACACTTTTGAAGCTAGTCATGAAGGAGTCATTTGTTGTCGAAATTCTTCTGCGTAATTAGATACCGTTGCCTACTTGCCTTCCCCTCCCCTTGATCTTGTCTCTATTTTTCATCAAAGGCTTCCTTGCAAACGCCTTAACACTCTCCTTATGACATACATACATACATTTATGTATCCGTACGTAGTGGTTTCCTTTTGAGTGTCATCCTAGTGAAAGGTATTGAGATATAGGAGTACTCATTTCTCCATTAAACAAGCCACAAAGAGGCGAGTGTCAATTAGGTGAAGTTTGGTCAGGGTAGAAATGTTTCACTTCACCTCTGCATGTTTCCAATCCAACTCTTATTAAAAGGCAAAAAGGAACGCTGGTAAAAGATTGTTAGCTAAAATGCACATTACTAGGTTTAATTTGCCAGCATTTTCAGGTTTTAAGTTAAACCAAGGCCCAATCATAGGCTTTAATTTGTACGGAAAAGTGATTTTTCTAATGGATGACAATCATTAGGAGTTTTGAGTGGGAGAACAGGGGACCAAAAAGGAGCAAAGAAAGAGCTATAAAAAAAAATATATTTTCAAGAAAAGGGTAATGAATAAAAGCTAAGCCGAATCTCATGGCATCAATCAGAAAGATCACGAATGGCCAGAAAAAGAGTGGCCGTAAAATAAGGAGGCATGGAGAAGAGAACAACGTGAAGTAAATAACGCAAGGCATGCTTCTGTCTTTCGTGGACCAAGAAATCTCTTGGGAGGAGGAAAAGCTGTGAAAGAAAGCCAATTAATTCCCTACCCCACTACATGGAAACTGAAACTATTGATTGGGTCATAGCTTTAGAGGGGATGCCAATGGGTCAAGGCCAAGTCTAACGCATGACCTGGCTGGACCAAACAAGCTATTTGGCTCTAGGATGTGGACCCGTACCCGTCTTACTTGCTCAATTAGTTCGAGTCTGGTACTCTCTTTCCATTAGCCAACCAAATTAAGGCATTGGTCCGGGATGTTTTTGCAAACCTAACAGTGGACTGGCTTGGTCAAGTACTTGCAAAAGATAAGGACGAAGGCAGGTACAGATGAGGATATGGTTGAAGGAAGCTCGCGAAATAAAAAGAAAGAAAGAAAGAAAGATAATCCTCTTAAAAGATGGCCGTTGTAACTATCTTCTCCTTCACTCTTTGCCCATCGTAAAACAAACAACACATCATGATGCGACCAAATGCTACTCTAATACATGTTCTTGGACTTGAATAACGAGTCTAAAAATCCTATCCCTCCAGTTCACGAGATTAACTCACCCATTTGCAACTCCCTGGATTGTCAGGTTTACAATTTTGAGAAATTGGTGTCCAAAGGATAGATTTAAAGAAGCTTTTTTTAAGGAAGTGGAAGTTTTGTCTGCGTGACTTTTTGTTCTAGCCATATATTTCTTAAAGTTTTCATAGAATAGGTCCATCTGAAACAGAACAGCCTAACAGCCTTTAAGCTTAAGCGTGAGCCGGTGCGCACAACAATCACTAAAGTTGCACTCGTTTTACTAGTCAATTGGCACTACCGGTTCCCTTCTGCTGGGGTTTCGAGGGGTGAGACCTTTCTTACTTATTAAGGCCTTGGCTGGAAGAATGGATGGTAGATCAAACCTTTTCTGGACAAAGTGCGAGACCAATTTCAGCCATCTCACAGCATGCTAAGATAAAGCCCAACAGCTTTTAAGTTGTGTTTACATAGAGACCAGCTTGTGGGTCAAAAGTCTGTGCTTTTGTTTGGGGTCAAAGCCATAGTACCCTACCACCCCTTCTCAAAGACAACAGTTTAGGGGCAGTTCCAGGATTCCACCCTTCAAGGAAAAAAAGGAAAAGAACGGGAAAAAAATAATAATAATAATCAGAAAGCGGCTGGAATTTTTGACAATAAGTGCTATTCTCCATCATTATCCCAAGTTTCAAAATCTGCCACCGCTGCTAGAATTGGAAGGCATGTGGAGGCACATGCAATGATGCATTCCAAAGATCCACTACCATTACACCAACCCCTTGTAAATCATTAAAAATCCAGCACCATCAATTATCCCCCGGTCCTCTCAATCCCTCCCATAGAAATCCATTCACTGGAGCTTTTTCAGCAATGCACTCATAGGCCCTTACAAACCATTTCTCACAAAAAAAAAAGAAAAAAGAAAAGGTGGTAGAGGGGAGTTCAGGAACTAGTTGGAGATCAAAACTTCCAGCTACCAACTTTTAAAACACCATTGGCATATTACTGACTTCAAACATTTTCTAAAGCCCACCAGATTCCATGCTTCTGAAAATGGACAGCACCCAAGGAAAAAGGAACTATGCATAAAAAGAAAAAAAGCAAAGGAACCAGTCTGAATTGGATTATCCTTTTTCCAATTCTTATGGTCCTTTTTCCATGCCTTCTAGGAGGGGGCAATCCCCACACCAGACCAGCCAATGAAAAGCTGGTTTGAATTGGATATCCAGTATCCCCACTCCTGTTGCCCTCTGTCCATATGTTTCCAGGACATGTTTTCCATCAAATTAAGCTTGCTTAATTATGTTGTTATTCTCCAAATCTTCTCCTCTTTTTCCCTGTGTTTACACTTGCATGTACCCAAAGCACCAACTTCCCATGCAAGTAGTAAGTAAACCTCTCGAACACCCTCACAAAAGGTTATCCAACTTCCTAGCACCTTGATATTGACTTTGTAATGGATTTCTCAGAGCATAAATTTCACTCCATATTATATCATTCCGCTCCATTTCAACTAGCAGAAAAGGTACATATATTGTATGAATAGCACTGTACATCTACATGTGAGATCTACTACTCTCATAGCTTACCAAGGAAAACAGAACCTGGGCAATGACTTCATTGCTTCAAGGGACTAGAGTAGGTGGGAAATGGGTCAATCTCGATATAGGAAAAAAAAGGTTACATTAGCAAGTGGCAAGACTGCCTACAGAGCAGTGTAGCAGAGCTCCATAGAGAGGTTAGAATCCAGCAGCTCCTCAATCATTTGCTCTATGTGACGGTCCTCTAGATAAGTGCCGTGCATTTCCCTGCCGTCGTTCTCTTCTTTGACAACCCAGGTGGTCTCTATCTGTTGTTCCATTGTTACCGCCGGGTTCTTCGTCAGGCCATTATTAGCAGACTCGGACCTCCTGTTACCGGCGGTGCTGCAGCTTACCGACAGGGAAGACCTTCGTGGTGCATCCTTAGCAATGGGCTGGGTGGCTTGGAGAGATGCCAAGTTGAAGCGATGTAGCTTTGCGGTGAGAGCCGCCGATAGGAACTTGGAGTTTGATGACGAGGAGGAGGCATTGGGATTGAAAGGGAAGTTGGTCCGTGCCCTTGGCCCGCACATCAGTCTTGCCGCTTCATCGTAGGCTCTGGCCGCATCCTCCGCTGTTTCGAATGTGCCAAGCCATATCCTTGTCTTCCTGAAAAAATTCAGAAGATTGGAGTTTAAGCACATAGTTCTTCTTTAATTAGCTAGTTCAATTCGAGACTAGAACCGGAGCTAAAAGATGGTAACTTTGGAACAGAGGGGGATAGTGGGACTTCAGGGTTGGTTTAGACTTACAACAAAGGATGGCGGATTTCGGAGACCCAGGAGCCCCAGTGCCTCTGGCGAACACCGCGATATCTCTGCTGAGGCCTAGCCATGATGACAGGCTGCTCTGTTTCTTTTATGCGCAATGGGATGGGGAGGAGGAACAGGGGAGGTGTCGGAGCTCTGTTCTTGAGGGAAGAGGGGGAGTAGGGGAAAGAGGATGGAGTGCGGCGAGGGTGGGGTGGGGAGATTTGTAGTTCGTTGATAGGTTGGTCCCTTTCAGCCTCCTGGAATCCAAATTATTTTGGGACCCACAAAGGTCTGGTCAACCGCGCTTTTCATCACTTTTATAAATCGATTTCAGTTCCATATTTTGCGCTTTCACAAGGCATAGGAGGGGTCGGTCTTTGCTTGATGTATGTTTAGGGGCTTGCCAGAGGAAACAGGTGATAACCTGTGGAATAAATGGATTTCCACACCCCAATATTCTCCTTTCCTCTTATTCTAATGACTATAGCAACCAAGCCCAACGATGTCTCTCTCTCTCTCTCTCTCAAAAAAGAAAGAATTTAGTCCAATAATTACTATCTCAGATTTTCGAAAAAAAAAAAAATTGATTACCATCTCAGACTGCATATCGACCCTTAAGGTCACGTTAGGTCACCCATAGAGGAAAAATTAAACAGAGGGCCGATCACGAGCACCAAGCCTTGTTACCACTTACCACTAGGCTTGTGGTCCAACTGACATCAACCATCCAGCCGAACATTGCTCTCTAGCTTCTCAACTGGCTGAACACCACTTGCACCGTGGGCTCAATGTCCCATGTACTTGGCTATCTAACGTTGTCATCTATTAGTTGAATAGCCACCACCATGCAAACCAGAACCAGGAAAATGCAAGCCCAACTGCTCCATTCCTGCGTAACTGGTTCACAGTTTCCTTAGTACAATTCAACGTGATTCAATCCCAAGACATCCTTCAAAATTAGGAAGATATCATATCTAGCTAATGCTCCACCAGTCGATCAGATCGATCTAACTGATAACGAATCTCAAGGTATCTTTATTTTAAGGCTTGTAAATTTGATTTTGACTGTACGATCCGATCAATAGGCTTCCTCTTGATGTTCGTTAATTATGTGATAAATACGGTGAAACTCTATGCAACCTATCCACAGGTCATGCAGGCTGGATGATAATGATCCACCATGTTGCTTTACAACTCATGTCTGAAATGATTATTATACTGTTCCAATTAAGCATCTATTATAAAAGTTGCAGCAATTGAAGACAGTCTGAAGGCAAACCAACAGCAGTATCTCGCCATGTTGAGGTGCCCTTCCAGGAAAAGCACATCACCAAAGGAGTGAGCTAGAGAAAGGAAGGGAACAACCGAGCTAGCATCATGTGAAACAAGGACAGAGGATTCTTCATGGTGAGAACAAACACAGCCCGCAACAGGCATGAATGGCCTAAAAGGATTCATAAATAGTTTACAATGATGCTCCCGGTTGTGCGCTCCAATGAAAACCAATAACAAACACATTAATCCAAAACAGCTGCAAGAATCCCAAATTATTTTAAGTGTAGTCGGTTGTGTGGCAGAACAGAGAAGGGTTGAGTCATCCAACCCCAACTCCCCAAGCAAGCCATAGGTATCTCTTTCCCAGGCTACATTCAAAGAACCCAAAATCTTATCTAGTTTCTTCTGCTTACTTCCTACCTTGGAAAATGGAAAGTGCCGCTGAGGAGTATTAAATCTTATATTAGGGTAGGCTATTTTTTTTCTACCAATGTGCAATGCACCATGCCTCAATGCCCGAGTTGGCTCGTAGTGCAATCGTTACGACTTGTTATAATATTTCGGAATGTTCTGGTCCCATGTCACGCTGCCTGAGATGAGGGGGGGGAACCTGAACATATGCCGCTTGGTGTGGGTGAGGACGGCGACCGTGGTTTGATGGGTTTGGAAGGTAACGACGGCATGAGCTGTTGGCCCACGTGAGAAGGGCGTAGCCTTCTTTTTCAAGAAAAGGAATGCTTGCGTAGCGATGATACATAAATGGGAAGGGCTCATCTTTCTAGTTTGTACCGCTATTTTTGACCAATTTATTCTCCATCCATTTCCCAATTAATGAGCTCGAAGATGGATGGCAGTGCTCATTGTTTCATCCCATGCATGTATTCATATCTCCCCACCTGATGTCGTGCCTTCATTAGACAGTGTCTCCTTGCCTCGACCCCATTTCCAATACTGTTCCCTGGTCTAGTTGACGGTGATAGGTCACCATTTTATGGTATGCCCATGCTTCAATCTGTGGTCGACGCCAGACAGCCCATGGTGTGCCATACCTAGCCATATGATATGTATCACATGGCTGTTTTGTGCTCTGAGGATCATAGGATCACTATCCTTGTCATGGTGCTACCGGCATTTTTACCTGTCATGTTTAAAATATTCGCTGGCTATAGCCCGGCAACGGCATCGCTCCTCTATTTGGGGGAATATATAGGTTTAATCTTGGAAGTGTTTTTTTTTTTCCCATAAAAAGAAAAAAAAAAGTCTTGAAAGCGTTTTTCAAGTATATGACATGGAAAATAATCTGACGGTGGAGGTGGATTAAGAGAGAGCACATGGCTTTGTATCATAAACTTAGACCCAAAAGTGATATTGGGATGAAAGTGTGTGATTGATTGCATTCTTGAGCCAAATTAAAAGGACTTAAATCGAAGATGGTCGAACATGTCAATGGTAAATCATAAAATTTGATCTCAACATATGTCCTAACTTCACCGGATCAAACAACAACATCATAATCATATTTAAATTCCAAGTCATAAATAAATTCTAAATTATAGGAGGAAGAAATTTTTAGTTTCATATTGATTATGAGTTAAGAAATATTTTAATTTATATTGAATGGAATCTTGATATTTTTTAAAAGATAAAAACATAAAACAGCTTCTATACTGCAAGCCGTGAATAATATCGGGAGCGAAGACCGAAACGAACTGTTGCTCATCTCTCTTTCTTTTTTTGCTTTGGTGGGGAGCACATGATGGCAGTTGTAGCCAGAGAAGAAGGCGTTCGTCCGAAAAGAGGAGGGAACGCGGCTGCTTGTCATGCGCCTTCAAAAGCCTGTGCCTCCTTCCGGCGGTAACCGTGGGTGAAGCAAACCAAAGAATTCGAAAGGACGTTTGTAAGTGCTCTCGTCTCACCTGGCACGAACGCGGAATCAGGAAAATGAGTGCTGGAATTAGTTATATGTTTTGTATTTTGTTCGTTTGTTTTGGCCCAGCATGCGAGGCCTACAGCTTGTTAGATTGATAGGTGCAATTTCTTTTTCTCAAACATATATAGCTTAACGCATGATTATATGCATATGCGCACATAGACTTGTAATTCATAAAGTTTACCTGCCCTATAATTATAAGGTACGACTTGTGTACACTGGCTACAATGATTTCAATCCAAATTTATAATTAAAAGGATGTCTCTACTTTTATATTATAAAAGACAACCATTCCTAATTTTAACATCAACTATGATGCTCTCACCCTTCAATTAACATCTTTTTAACTTACAATGATTGATTTTTGAGAATACCATTCGGCTATTTGCCACTATGGTTGAATCTAGCAACTCGTGCTTGAAGAGATGGGTACCAACCAAGTTATGGTGACTAAACATGAGATTATATATTTTCAAAAGGAATATACTTTTTAGCAAAAAAAATATCTTTGGAGAAAGAAATTACCATTTAAGATTTTTGCCATTTTTCAAGTTTGTTATGGACAAATGTCCGATCTTTCTTCTATTAATATTCATCAAGTATTGCAAGGATCACACTTCAAGCACAAAAGGTATTTTGGATTTAGAATTGGTCAAGTGGATCGATTGATCACATTTAAGCACATATCTTAAGTTCATCGGATGGAATTCAAGAATTCATTGGATTTGGTCTTCATTGTATTGTTTCAAAAATAGAGCTGTCATTGTGACGTGTCCCACCTATGCAGAATAATTGAGTCAACAATTCCAAGTTGTAATAAATAAACAAAAAGGATATCCTAACTATGTTTACGAATGCAATATATGGAACAAACCATTCAATGAAGAAGAAATTAAAATCACCTTACAACCTTCCCACCACCTTGAAAAAAAGGGAGAGGGAAGGAAAAATAGCATATTATGAGTGCGAATGACGTGAAAGACTCGGTCCTATATTTCGTGATTGGAGTTAGTGTTTTGTGAACCAAGACTTATTTGTTGGAAAAAAGAAATCAACGTGGGAACAATATTACTTTAGTTCCTTGTAATTCTAAATTAATCTTTGATTATATTTTGTATATCTCTAATACTTCTTGGATGGTGGAGTCTTGATGCCTGGCAGTCTTGACATTACCATCATGATGATAAAAATATAAATAATTTATTATTTAATAGTCCTTTCTAAAATTATGTGTCAAAAAATTCTTATCCCCGGCAACGTTTTGCTTGATTTTTTTGCATCTCAATGCAAGAGTTTGGATGTAGCAAGCTCAAACATTTAGAAAAGATGAACAAGAGAGTATTAAGAGTCATCAAACAAATTGCAGCTCGGAATAATTCCAATCCATGGAGAATATTTTGATTGCAAGTTGTAATTTAACCAATCCTATTTTATAGGTCGAAGGTGAAGTGTTTCGAAAGAAAGAAGATTAAAGCCAAACTAGTAACCTAGGCATGAAAGGGACATCCCTACCAATCGTTGGTTACGGTTAAACGGTCAGCAACGCGGTTTCATGACCAACTTACTGCATCCGCACTTCATGGGATCCTGTTTGAAGTTTGGGGAATGGGGAATGAGATTACAGCTTATGATTAGGACGTAGTCTTATTAGCTGTCATCCACCAAAAAAAAAAAAATGGTGGGCCTTATCCCCCGTGGCGTGCACTGATTGGCTACTCCGTGGACTTGGAAGAAAGTTCATGCAAGACTTCAAGCCAGCAAAATACAGGCGGCACGTGTAGTGTTGGAATCGAAAAGAGAGAGAGAGAGAGATTTCTAAGGCATATTTAGGAAAGAAATTATTAGATGAACATACCAAATAAAGAAGTTTTTTTATTTTTTAATCGAATTTGCGTGCTACTGAGCTGATAAGAGAGGAAAAAAATTTAAAAAGAAAGTATCCGAAGAAAAAAAAAAAAAAAAAGGAAAGTAGTGAGAGAAGAGAGAAGGAGATTGGTGCCTGATCTAAAGAAAGAACTTCACCCTCTTTACCCTACGAATTTAACCAGATCCGGCAATTCATTGCTAAATAAATTGTAAATAATCAACGGGACCGTGATAAATGGGATTGGTCAATAAAATTCTCCCAAAGAAATGCACGTTCAAGTTGAGGTCATCACGGAAATGAAGTTACTCAACCCCGCGTTCTTCCGCGTTTGGCCAGCTGTTTTGAAAATGATGTACTTGAAAGTCTAGTAATTGTTTTTACTTGAAAGTTTGCAAAGGAAGGCGGGGTACGTGGGAGACTAGGCTTGGAATGGTTCCGACAAAATGGACCCAAACATCGGATCTGAATCGAGTTTGAGTAAGATCCAAATCAAGCTGGACACTTAGTACACGGCATCCGGGAATGTGCACTTCTATTATTTTTATTAGACTCATGTGCGGGCTAAGTCCGACCTACCCTATTAAATATGCCCAACCCAATCCAATCCAAATATTTCATAGCGACTTTTTTCTTTATTTCATTCTGATGGCAAACTCAAGCTCGACAAAAATCCAGTCCATAAGTTGGAAGACGCTAGAATTAGAGCTCATGCCAAACCTTGTCTATGGATTACAAGAATCTTGCCATCTTGATCAGTGTTCAACTAAACTTGATTGCTTCCTATATAAGATTTTTTTCTATGTACTTATGTAAGTGAAAATAATCTAGGTTGGTCGGCAACTTTAGCCCGTTTCTGGTCCTGAGAGAGATGACTCGGGAAAAATCAGAAATAATATTTCACCGATGTTGTTAGGGCTTTGCTGATTTATCTGGCTGCTTTCCAAGAGTCGAGGATATGGATGTCGGACACAAATCCTCCCAGGTGCGTAGGTTGCATCCCAAAGTATCGTCAAATAAATAAGCGGCCATCCAAGGATGCATAGCACCTTGCAGTGCTACCTGCGTGCATGCTGCAAAGGATCCTGATTGCATGAACTTTAGATCTTTATTAGGCCTTGGAAGTTTGCGCTCTGTATGTATGTAGTTCTTCGGGGGCTTGTCTTGATATCACCCTAAGGCTTGAGTTAATTATTTGATGTTTTAATTACAAGAACACCATCTAATTGCCCCTTTGCTTTCCACTTTCTACCCATGGCTCTGGTACCACGTAGTCAGCCCTATTTTTCTCTCATCTCTCTGTCTAATAAAAATCTGGCCAGGTTGGTTAATTAAGGATGACTTCTACTTTGAAATTCAGGTTTAAGCCAATAGCTTGTACGTCCGGGCTTGAGTAGTTCTGCCCATGATTAGCCCTGATTTTCTGAATGCAGCCCATTTCAATTGCATAATTTATTTCAATGACCTTGCCATGTCATGTAAAATATGTACTTGAGCTTTTCTATGTTGTTCTCCAAGTTTATATATATATATATATATCGTTGATTTGAGAAATTTTGATAGGCATAAAAAATTAGATATCCAAAAATGAATTTGGATTTTTTAAAACTAAAAATCATGAATTTATTACTATTTTTTATGAAATTAAGATTATTAAATATCAAATTTTGAGATTTTAAGTGTTAGCTTGTTAAACAGAGAAAATTTAAAAATAGAAAATTTTAACATACTAAGTAATAGAAAACATGAATCTGAAAAAAGTATCTGCTCAAAGCAAAAATTCTCAATTTCATAACTTTGGAATATCCTTAGATTTCATCATGCAACTAAACACCTAATTACAAAATCTCGATCAGTAATTCCAAAATCCATGCAATATCACGATTTTGCACTATATCCAAATGCACCCTATGATTTTTCTTCGCACAAAGATTTATTTGTCCGGAAAGAAATTTGAACCCGACAAAATGTGGGCTCAAAGCCTAAAAATTCAGGAGAAATTCTTTGTGCACCGTGCATGGTGCACAACGCATGCACCGCATATGATGATTGGATCACGTGCGGGGTGGGGTGCAATAAGAATCTCTCAAATCCAGTAGGCTCTGGAAAGCCCATCAGGCTGCCCAGCATAGGTTTTTCGGAGAAAATTTATGCATAGATCAATAATAATGGCAGCCCATATTAGTGAATTATGGTAAAGGATTTGCCGGGTTCTTTACTAAACGCTCCTGATCTGGTAGAGTAATCCAATATCCTTGTGAAACCATGCTGAAAAATCTGTATGACCATAGAGATGGAAATATATACTTTCCCATGGTCTACCATCATATATATATATATACACACACTCCTTTCCCTATATGTTTGTTGTGATATAGATATGTCAGCCTTAAAATCCAATAACCCAACTTAATATGCGATATATTATAAGCCAAAAACCTGCTTGGAACTATCAATTAAATCTTGCACCAAACTTGAAGTCAAAGCAAGAAAGCTTTTTAGTGCCAACCTAAGCTGTGGTACAAGTATTGCTAACTTTGCTAAGCAAGAAATTTAATTTTCATTTACAGCCTTGAAGGCTATAAAAACTGTGCAATGTTTAACACAGGGTGATGAGACCCGAGAGTATCAATAATATCATACAGTCAATTGATTGGGAATATATACTTTCATCACTCCCATGCATCATATGACGAGGCCCCATGTTACATGCATCACTTTGTTGTCATCACTTATCGTTCAGAACCACCAAGCATAATTCATAACACTTTCCGTGAGATCTAAATAACGTCTCATAAAATTAAGACGGGTTATTGGGCTGGTTAGCCCTTAGGCCATGGGCAACGTTGCTGTTCCACCTTGCAAATCGGGCCAGTTTCGAGTCGTGCCTGATGGGTTATATGAGCTTGGCAATTATAGGATGATACTTTCATAAACCAGTAAACAACTTATGCTAGCGTTTAACAATTTTAAGGAAACAAAGGTAAAAGAGGTGTCATTAACTATCCTATTTCTATCTCCACAGGCTTTCCGCTCATTGAAATGTAGATTCGCTTATTATAATTGTGTTACGTTTACATGACTTCCATGTTAGCTTTATTTGGCTAAATCAAAATCTCACCTTCTGTGTGGTTGGTACAAAAATTATATGGATGAAGAAAACATGCAAAATCCATTTGGATTACTGGGGTTGTGTTGGCAGTGGGCTTGTTGGACTAGGCTTTGGCATATTTGAGCTTGTAATGAGGCTATTCTAAGTTTGAGCATAGATAGTCTCGAGTAATTCTTTGTGCACTGCATGCGATGTAATAAAATTGACATGGAGTGCATCATTCCATTATATTGGACCAAGTAGCATAAGTAATAATGGAACAACATTTAATACCATCCAGCTTTTTTTTTTCATCAAATTTTTTTATGACGAAAATATCATTTTCCACTATGATGCTTTATACGGCTTTCTATGAATATATATAATATTCTATGATATCCCGAACAATATTTATAACTTTCTATCTCTTTATATATAACATCCTGTGGTTATTATGGCTTTCTGTGAGTATATTATGACTTTCTGAATAATATATATGACTTTCTTAGGCTTTATATGTTTTTCTGTAAACACATATGATATTCTGAATAATATATATGACTTTTTGATATCTTATATAATTTTTTATTAATATATATGATAACTTGAACAATATATATGACTTTTAGTGAATATATATGATATTCTAAATAATATATATGACATCCTAAACAATATATATGGCTTCTTGATGCCTTATATAATTTTTTATAAATATATACGACATCCTAAATATTATATATGACTTTTTATAAATATACATGATATCATAAAGATTATATATGACTTCTTGATATCTTAGATGACTTTCTGTAAATATATATAACATTCTGAAAAATATATATAACTTTCTGCAAATACATATGACATTTCAAACATTATATATGCTTTCCGATATTTTATATAACTTTATGTTAATATATATGATATTCTAGATAATATATATGACTTCTTATATTTTTATATAACTTCCTGTTGGTTTTTATGGCTTTATATTGCCTTATTATGACTTTCTGTTGCATTATATGGCAATAGGAAGTTATAATACTATTTTCTTTTATTATTCTATAGAGGCAAACAGCATTTTTATTAGTAAAAATTTAATAAAAAAATAAAATTTAATATTATTACATTATTATTTATATTACGTGACTCAATATGATGAGATGGTGCATTCCACATCAATTTTATCATATTATACGTGATGCACAAAGAATTACTTTATGTTGCCGACTAAGTTCGCCCTCATCTTAGTAAGACATCTGCCTTATGTGTACCCTAAGACGGTTTGACCTGGGATGGTTTGGATCTTTCAATCATTTAATATGAGAATGTATATCCTTCACCGTGGATAGACAAAGCGGGATAAGGCTCGCAGCAATATGAGACAAACATATGATGCATGGGTCCACAAAAATTGAGATGCATTATTGGTGTGGTGCACCACTAACATGATGCAAAATATAATTTCTAGTTGTGCATCTTGCTGCGTAAGACCCAAGTCCTTGCATGCACTTGCACCTTGTGTAGAATTCCATGCCTTGATGATGTCGTGGATGATCCAAATGTCTGATCGTCAAGCCAATTAATCTTAATTATATTACTTTAAAATCCCTAGAAACTAGGTGTAAAGTTGCTTGCTTACTTCAGAGAGAGGGAGTGCAATTCTCACACTAGGTTTAATGCAAATATGTGCATGAGCCTCCATCTATCTGTAGCTCATAATTAGTGGTTCTTGAAGTACTTCACTTGTGACAATTAATAAATTCTATACTTATAGCAAGGTTTAATATCGGAATTCTTCTCCGGAAGCTGAGTCCAATCCTCACATGGACATCAAATAATCACCTTAAGATGTTCTCTTATGGATCTTGATGCATGATTGTGGAATGGGCCATTAAATGGTTAAACAGGAGTCAAATCCAACTTATTTTTATTGGCCGAAATCCAAACCCTAATTAAGGTCCTTGATTATGATAATTGGGCTGGAAAAAATGGTGGAACTTTTGGGCTTGGCATGGCCAACCACTTGATATATTGTTCAATTCATAGGCCGGTCCGCCCCAGTGGAACGGCGGTTATGTTGTGCAACGAGTAGAATCTGCAGTCGACTCGCCGGTCGTTATATATATAGAAGGGCAGGAGGCCTCTCTCCTCGGGGCTTCTCGAGCTAGGGTTGGGGTTTTTCCGCCGCGGTCGCCGAGCTGCAAACCAGGCGCGAAGAAAATGGTAATCTCTCCCTTCCTTCGTATTCCAGGGTTTCAGGAGCTCCGATTAGGGTTTCGAAGGCTTCGATCTGATGTCTTTTCTCTCCTTCCTTTTCTTCTTTTTCGTAGCCATCACACAAGACTTTCAGGATCAAGAAAAAGCTGGCGAAGAAGATGAGGCAGAACCGCCCCATCCCCCACTGGATCCGCATGAGGACCAACAACACCATCAGGTATTCTTTCGATTTTTTGCTCTTTTTTCTTGGATTTTCATCCTGTTCTCCACGCTCTGTTATCTAAGATGGTGGTCTTTTTATCAATAATGGTTAGGTACAACGCCAAGCGCAGGCACTGGCGCCGCACGAAGCTAGGGTTTTGAGGATGCCCTAGGTGGACTCCTTTCCCTTCTATAGCAGAGCTTGATTTTTTTTTTTTTTTGTTTGTTGCCTTACTGTTATCTCCAGGTGTAGTTGATGTCCGTTGAATTCTCTCTACGGATCGTCTATATCGGGGTACGTGGGGGGGAGTGATTTTAGGATGCATCATTGGATTCTGGCTCTAAGGAGCTCGGTTTAAAATGTTACGGTACTGAATTGTACTCTGTTTCTATTCAATGCAATGCTTTCATTTTGGATAACGGCTATTGATTTCTACTAGGGTTTTATTGGTTTTGTTAATGCAATGAATCAAAATATGAGTATATATTTGATAATCTATCTGTTTTATATTGTTCGCTCGTACACTATCATCTGTATTGGTGTCATATGTTTGATTGGGCGGTCTATGTCGGTTTGGGTATTGCGCATGGCGGTTTTTGTTGCATGTTTTTGTTTTTCCTTTTTCTGGGAGATGTGTTATTATCTGTTTGCCTAACAAAATTACTGAATTAGAGTGTCCTATCATCAATGGAAAGAGGGTGAATACTCAGGATTCATTTGGCACTAAATTTCGTAATCATTTTAGCAAGAAAGGGAGATAAGAAACCTTACACATATTAACTCTCAGAATGATGGAGATAAAATTGAGAAATAGTTGATTGAGGAGACTGACTGGTATTTTCTACTATAGATTGATTTGAGAGGCTAAAGAAATATATGTTGAAGATAAATTTAGAAATATTTGATGAAGATAAATTTAAGTAGTAGTTAATTGAGGAGAGTGGTGTGATTCCTAGTATAGGCTGTCCTAGGAGGAAGAACAGTATGTGACAGAGGACGAAAAAGGTTACAGTGCTGTTAATGAATAAGATATCGATCAAAGCAACCAAATTAATATATTAATTGTTCAGATGGTTAGAAAACTTCATTGTATTGAAGATGCGAAAGGCTTTCAAGAAAAATTGAAAGTAGTGTGCCAGGCTAAAAAATAAAATCTTTGGAGAGGGAGTGGTAGAAAGGGTATGGTAAACCTGCTTATTCTATGAGGTCCTAGTGATTGGCCAAGCTGAAGCCTTTATCCGTTGTACAGTTGTACCTGTTAAGATTGAATTAACAACTGGTGTTTGAGCAGAGACCTTATGGTTTGTGTGTTATCAGAATGATGCCATGGAGAATATTCTGAATGATTGGTTGAAATTATTTAGATGTTTAATGTATGTTACTTAAGCTGAACAAGATCAGAATATATGGAATGTGATGTCCGAAAGCGTGAGCATATGCTGAAATAGCTGTTTTATTAGCTTGGATTTGCAGGTAATACAGAAAGTAACGTATGAACTTCTGATAGGCATGGAAAAGTCCATGATGGTATGGTATTTTTCTTTATCAGTAACTTTTGCTTTTTATTGGAGAAGATCTAACCAGTCTATAATAACTATAATAAGGTCAGGAGTATTTATAGGTCCAGATTATTGATGTTGGAGAGGGTGCAGCCGTGTATAATGTGCTGACTAGTTGGCAAGCATTCTAAATTTATTTATGGGAGATAACAGTTTGATATATTAATGAGCAAGGACTGGTTGAAGTTGCACTAATAGAAAATAAACTGTTTTGATGCTATATTTGTGGTAAGGATGCTGAAAGCACCTTTCTTGGGGGCAGACTTCGGATGATGAAAGGCTCAGGTGATCGATGAAAAAACTTGTTAAGACTTGGTTTCTGAAAGCAGCCAGTTTTTGCTAAAAGGTGAAAATCAACCGCGATTAATGGTGCACTGAGGGCCTCGAGCCCTAAAATGAGTTCCAACAGTGTTTGTTTTAGCTTCATTGATATATGCAAAAGAAGACAAATTAATATTGTACTTGCATGCTATAATTGTTGAGAAGTTTATTTTAATATTAGTGTTTTGAAACTAACCAATTGTTTCTCAATATCACTTTTATATTGCAAAGCTTAAATCTACAATGACTTGTCCTTTCTCCAAAATTTCCCATTTGGCTTTATTTCAAGCATTAGCCTTCTTGAATAACAGAGTTCAATTCTCCTTTTTCATATTGATTGAATTACTCATATTTTTCCTTCAAAATAAGTTCTATTCTCTTATGCTTTGTTCGGTACGAAGGATGGATGGATGAGGAAGGATGGATGAGAAAGAGAATGGATGGAAGATCCATCTATTCTTTCATATATTTGGTGAAACATGGAAGGATGGATAAAATTGATTCCTTCCCTGTTTGGTATAGGAGGAATGAAAGGAAGGATGAATGATATTTATATAATATTTTTATCAAACTATTCTTTGAAAAAATTATTATTATTATCAATTTATAATATTAATTTATATTAAATAAATAAACAATATATAAACTTATAATCATTATAATTTATAATTATATAAATATTTAATTTTAATTTAATTTAATTTAATAAATAATTTTATAATTAAATTATTAATGAGTTAATTATATAAATAATTAGTTAATTTATAATTTAATTTAATAATTAATTTCATTAATAATATAAATAACTAGTTAATTTATAATCTAATTTAATAATTAATTAATATTATATAAATAATTAATTAAAAATAGTAAGTAAAATAGAAAAATTGAAGATAATTCTAGTTATTTAATTATAATTATCAAAATTATGTACTCAAATTAAAGTAATTAGTAATAAAATTTAATAGTATATCATTAATAGTATATATAAAAATATATAAAAATAATATGAATGAAAAAGTGAAGAAATATTATAGTTTTGTCAAAAAAATTAATGAGGGATAATTTTGTCTATGCAAAAAATTCATTCATCAATGCTCTATCCATCCTTCATCCTCCCAAAATCCTCCCAAATTTGGGAGGATGCAAATTGGTGGGTTAGGGTGAATGGAAAATCTTACTTTTTCATTCAATCCTCTCTAACTTTTTGAACCAAACGATGAATGGAGGCTATCCATCCTTCTAATCTCATCCATCCTTCTTCTCATGATCCCAACTAAACGCAAGATTACTTTCGTCCATTTGCATGGGTGTAGATGAAGAATGAGGGATTGAACCAAAAAATTTTCATAATGGAAGTAATGTGATAGTGATAATTATCAACCTTGGGTAATCACTGCTTGCAGCACAAGTCATGTGCTTGTTATATGGAGCGCCATCAATCGCTATAATTCATTTAGAACATTGATTCTAACACTTCAGTTTCGTAAAATTGTCAATGAACCTGAATGGATGTCATGTGGTAAATTGTATATAATATTTTTTTTCAGTGAATATTATATTAGCTTGTATCTGCATGTATGTTGTTATCCTTTGGAACTTGAAAGGTTCCCTTTTTTCTTTTTTCTTTTTCTTTTTTTTTTTTTTTGGATAAGAGAAGGAAATATGGCTTAAGTTATCCGAATCGCACCTCCTGTCTTTTGCCGAGAAATGGGTTAGTTTGTCACGGTTTCGCCGGTTCATCCGAAATAATACTTTTACAGCATGGAAGAAAAGATAAATCCAACTTCAGCAGTCTTGATCTGGACTCTGGATACACTGCCGGCTTGATCTGTCATGTCTCATTTTCCTTCTTATTTTCTCGAGGTGCAGCTCGTAGTATATTTAGTTTGAATTGCATTATTAAGCTGTTACTCGTGCATTCCCTAGTTTATTGCTTTAGTTCTACACTTCTGTTCATCTTTCAAAACGCGGCACACTTTCTTATGTAAATTGTGGGTTTTTTTTTTTGGTAAAAAATTGTGGGTATTTATTATGAGCACTTGTACTGGCTGTTGCTCTCATCTTGGGCGCTTATCTTCATCTGGCTTCCCCATTTATGGTTAGATGTGTTATCTCGATTTGTTTTAAACTTTGAAACCAGATATATCAAATTATGAGTTAATTTGATAATTTATAAAAATTATTTATTTAAAAAAATAATTATAAAAAAATAATTTTTATTATATTTGATTGATAAAAAAATATTTTAAAAAATGACACAAAAAAAATTATGACGTCTGGTTGGAGATAATTTTATATAAAAATATAGTAAAATCTATAAATATATTTTTTAATATAAAATATTTTTATATTAGAATAATAATATTATTTTTAATTAATTTTTATATGATTATAATTATATAATTTTTTATATAATGTTATTTTTAATTTATTTTTTATAAAAAAATATTAAATAAAATTTGAAAGATATTAAAATAAAGTCAATGTTGTTTTATGGGAATATTTAAAAATTTTCTAAATATTAATTTTTTATGATATTTATTTTACCGTATTTCTTACTTTGAAATTTATTAATTTATTATTTTTTTATTTTTTATATTAAATATAATAATTTGCTGTAAAAATTATTTTGATTATCGGTTTCATAATGCGAGAACGTCACATCCCGATATGCGAGAACGTAGCAGCCCTGGGACGGAGTACGATAAAAAGGGGGGTTTTTAAATTTAAGTACGGTGAACAATGGTGTGGGTCATTGCACATTTCTAACCAAAGGAAGCGGGATATGGTATATGATTAGGCTGTTATCGGAAAGAATAAAGCAGAACGAGATTTATGGTATATGATTAGGCTGTTGTCGGAAAGAATAAAGCAGAACGCGATTTCAGCGCTAACAAGGCTGATGATACTAGATGTGTACGGAGTTATCTAATTGTGTAGATAAGATGCAAGTAGAAGAGAAGGGATCCTTTGGCCGATCGAATATATATTTTTTATTTTTATTTTTAATTTGTCATTGTATTTATCTTTTTCTTTCTTTCTTTTTTTCCTTTTTTTTGCTTAGTTATCATCTTATTTTTCGATAGCTTTTAGCGTCGAATCATGGTACGCCCCTGGTGGCTTTAATTAGAGGAACGATCCATAACTAGTTGCAAGTGCAAACAAACGGGCTCGATGGGACGCAGCGTTTGCGGTTTATTTCTGATCGGGGACCCACATTTCTTCTACCATTGCAAGTCTTTTCTGGATTACTCCAATCGGTAAGCCGCAATCTTCTTATGATCATGTGTTCTGGCACCGATTCGTAGCAAAGCACCCAGCCCTCCCATAGCAAACTTTGTGCGAGCATCACTCGAACCGTAGCCTTTTTGACAGTGATGCTCGCAGGATACGTGATCACTGGAAGAATAAAGTGATCCCTTACTGTAACAGTGTGCAATGGCTACGTCCGCTAACGCTCGAACCATACCCTCTGTTACAGGGTTCTCGATTGTCTCCTTTGCGCGCTCGTTCCGATCATCCCATTTCACTTTGACGACCGCGGGAGGCTGTCAATATTTGGCGTGCTTCTCGAATATGATGCTAATATAGATAGGGATTCTGGGAGAAATCTCAGAACAGAGCGTGGAGGAATCTTTTAGCTGAAACCGTTCATGTTACCTTAAAACGAAGTTCTATTTTATCTTACATACTGGGGAAAGAATGTTCCAAAACGGGACACAACACATAAAGATAGCAAGAAAATACGCTCCTGATCGAACCTTACCTGAGATCAGCCTGGACAAGTGCCAACAAAAACAAACAAAGAGGCATCACTCTCCAAAAAAAAAAAAAAATACAAAAGGAAACAAAACCAGGCATAACGGACCCGATTTTTTGAGAACCGCTAGAAGTTAGAAGGACGATGGAACTCCTCTCCTCGCCCTGGACTTGTAACGAATTCTCCACCCGTCGGTTCCGGCCATTCCGGTGTCCATCCCAAAACCCCGCAACAACCAACACGTCACCGATCAAAGCGCTGAGCTCCAAGCGACAGCCCGCGATGCCAGTGGCCGGTTTAGGCGGATGGCCCTAGACTCGGGCCCCCTCCTCTCCCTCTCTCCCTTTGTTTCCCCTGCTATAAAAAGGGGTGGGAGATCCTGGCCATTTCCCTTTGTCTTCCGCTGAGATATCTCGTTCTTCTTCTGTCCATGAAGGCCTGCTAGAAGGGAGCGAGGTTCCCAAAAGAGAGCTTAAAGAGAGGAGGAAAGGAGGAGTAAAGGGAATCCGTCCCTCTCCTCCACCCCCTTCTTCTGCTGTAATATTGGAGCTCTCTGTCTCGCTCTTTTCATCCTAAAAAATCAGAAAAAGAAGAATGGCGGGCATCTCGCTGGAGCAGATAAAAAACGAGACCGTTGATCTCGTAATATATATATATATACCATACTGCTTTCTATACCTTGTCTTCAAGAATCACGTTTGGCTCGTTCATTCTTTTAACTCGTTTCCTTCTATTTCTTCAGGAGAACATTCCGGTTGAGGAGGTCTTCGAGCAGCTGAAATGCAGCAGGGAGGGGCTCACCTCCGCCGAGGGGGAGCAGCGTCTCCAGATATTTGGCCCCAACAAGCTCGAAGAGAAGAAGGTACACCTCTCTGCAATCTCTGAAATTTTAAATGTCGATAGTCATATTAGCTAGCTAACGTCTTTCTTTGTTTTGGAATGCTGATCACAGGAGAGCAAGCTGCTCAAATTCTTGGGGTTCATGTGGAACCCGCTCTCCTGGGTCATGGAGATTGCCGCCATCATGGCCATCGTCTTGGCCAACGGTGGAGTAAGTAATTCTACCATGCATGCATAATTAACTTGTAAAATTTTCTTTTAAATATCATTAATTATATTGGTGATGATGACGACAACGGCAATGACGATGATGACTCCAAATCATGCAACAGGGTCAGCCTCCAGATTGGCAAGACTTCGTCGGCATCGTCGTCCTCCTGATCATCAACTCCACCATCAGTTTCATCGAGGAGAACAACGCCGGAAACGCTGCTGCGGCCCTCATGGCAGGCCTTGCCCCCAGGACCAAGGTCTTCTATCTTATATTTTCCACCAATTTGAGTGCCAATTTAGTTTCGCCCCATGCATGAGCTCTTTTCTTACTCAAATGACGTGGCAGGTGTTGAGGGATGGCAAGTGGTCCGAGCAGGAGGCCGCCATCCTTGTCCCGGGTGATATCATCAGCATCAAGCTGGGCGACATCATCCCGGCCGATGCCCGGCTCTTGGAGGGCGATCCACTCAAGATCGACCAGTCTGCACTCACCGGTGAGTCGCTCCCCGTGACCAAGAACCCAGGCGACGAGGTCTTCTCGGGGTCCACCTGCAAGCAGGGTGAGATCGAGGCCATCGTCATCGCCACCGGCGTCCACACCTTCTTCGGCAAGGCTGCTCACCTTGTGGACAGCACCAACAATGTGGGCCATTTCCAGAAAGTGCTCACAGCCATCGGCAACTTCTGCATCTGCTCGATCGCCCTCGGCATGCTCATCGAGATCATCGTCATGTACCCGATCCAGCACCGCAGGTACAGGGATGGCATCGACAACCTCCTGGTGCTCCTCATTGGTGGTATCCCCATTGCCATGCCCACCGTGCTGTCGGTCACCATGGCCATCGGATCCCACCGGCTTTCGGAGCAAGGTGCCATCACCAAGAGGATGACTGCCATCGAGGAGATGGCCGGCATGGACGTGCTGTGCAGCGACAAGACCGGCACCCTCACCCTCAACAAGCTCACCGTCGATAAGAACTTGGTCGAGGTATTTACGCAACATGCATGCACAATAATAATATCTCGGAGTATATGGACTCTCGTATACTAGTAGTAGTATCGATTGATTCAATGATTGTCATAACTGGTCATTGCAGGTGTTCGTCAAGGACATGGACAAGGACACGGTGCTTCTGTATGCCGGCAGGGCTTCCAGGGTCGAGAACCAGGACGCTATTGATGCTTCCATTGTTGGAATGCTGGCCGACCCCAAGGAGGTAACCGATGGCTGTCCCATGTAAACATTTAGCAAAACTTGATCCTTGTTGGCCTCATGGGAATTCAACATGATCTCTATGCACGCAGGCTCGAGCTGGAATCCAGGAGGTCCACTTCCTGCCCTTCAATCCTGTGGACAAGCGCACTGCGATCACCTACGTCGACTCCGACGGCAGGTGGCACAGGGCGAGCAAGGGTGCCCCCGAGCAGGTCCACAAATGAATGCCATTCCTTTTCACATAATACTACGTACTCTGAGTACATATGACCTCCTCTAGCGTATGATTGAATTTTTTCCAAATAATCACCGCCGCTTTCAGATCATTGATCTCTGCAACATGAAAGAGGATGCGAAGAAGGAGGTCCACGAGATCATCGACAAGTTTGCCGACCGTGGCCTTCGGTCCCTTGGTGTTGCTAGGCAGGAGGTACCTGAAGCCAACAAGGAGAGCGCTGGTGGTCCGTGGCAATTCGTGGGTCTTCTGCCTCTCTTCGACCCCCCAAGGCATGACAGCGCGGAGACCATCCGCCGTGCCCTCCACCTCGGTGTCAACGTGAAGATGATAACCGGCGACCAGCTCGCCATTGGCAAGGAAACTGGACGCAGGCTTGGAATGGGCACCAACATGTACCCCTCGTCCACCCTTCTCGGAGATAAGAACACCGAGATCACCGGTCTCCCCATCGATGAGCTCATCGAGAAGGCTGATGGTTTCGCCGGAGTCTTCCCTGGTAACAATCATGTCCCTTTCATGCTCCACCTCAAATGGAACAAGGCTTGGATGGTGATTTTTTGATATTTGTTTGATGTCGCAGAGCACAAGTATGAGATCGTGAAGAGGCTGCAGGAGAGGAAGCACATCTGCGGCATGACCGGAGATGGTGTGAACGACGCCCCCGCACTGAAGAAGGCGGACATTGGCATCGCCGTGGCGGATGCGACCGACGCGGCCCGCAGCGCGTCGGACATCGTGCTGACGGAGCCCGGGTTGAGCGTGATCGTGAGCGCTGTACTGACGAGCCGTGCCATCTTCCAGCGCATGAAGAACTACACCATCTACGCCGTGTCCATCACCATCCGTATCGTGCTCGGCTTCATGCTCATCGCCCTCATCTGGCGCTTCGACTTCTCGCCCTTCATGGTCCTCGTCATCGCCATTCTCAATGACGGCACCATCATGACCATCTCCAAGGACCGCGTCAAGCCTTCCCCCGTCCCCGACTCATGGAAGCTGAAGGAGATCTTTGCCACCGGAGTAGTCCTCGGTGCCTACATGGCGGTCATGACCGTCGTGTTCTTCTGGATTGCCCACGATACCGATATCGTCACCGTGGGTGCCCGCACGCACTTGTGCTAATTTCTACAAACCAGTAGACCGTGATGATGACTGATCTGTTTTGTTCTCCAATGGTGTGGTGCAGGAGAAGTTTGGATTGAAGCCGATCAGAGACAACACCGATGAGCTCACGGCAGCTCTGTACCTCCAAGTTAGTATTATTAGTCAAGCTCTCATCTTCGTCACCCGGTCCAGGAGCTGGTCCTTCATCGAGCGCCCTGGTGTCTTGCTGGTCACCGCCTTCATCGCCGCGCAGCTGGTGAGCTTCATCTCTTAATTATCTCAGCAAATCACTCTCCCATGGCAATTTTATGCTATCAAATTCTTCCTCAAATCACTCTATGCTTGCCTTCTTATTATATTATCAGGTGGCTACGGTCATCGCTGTGTACGCGTCATGGGGCTTTGCTAGGATCCAAGGCATTGGATGGGGTTGGGCAGCATTCGTCTGGGTATACAGCGTCATCA
This sequence comes from Cocos nucifera, assembly GCA_006176705.1. Taxonomy (NCBI): domain Eukaryota; kingdom Viridiplantae; phylum Streptophyta; class Magnoliopsida; order Arecales; family Arecaceae; genus Cocos; species Cocos nucifera. Next base: position 283,467 of record QRFJ01000813.1, on the reverse strand, counting down.
CCTACATCCCTCTCGACATCCTCAAGTTCATCACCCGCTATGTTTTGAGCGGCAAGGCCTGGGACAACCTTCTCCAGAACAAGGTCAAATTCTTCTCTTCAGTCTCTCCTTTTTGTTTGACCAGCATTCTCCTCCATTGGAACCAATTACTCTGGTCGTTGCTGACTTTGCTTTACACAGACGGCCTTCACCTCAAAGAAGGATTACGGAAGAGGCGAGAGGGAGGCACAATGGGCTATGGCTCAGCGCACCCTGCATGGCCTCCAGTCCCCGGACACCTCGGGTCTCTTCAACGACAAGAACGGCTACAGAGAGCTGTCTGAAATCGCAGAGCAGGCCAAGAGGCGCGCGGAGGTTGCCAGGTAAATTGATAAGTGCAAGCTCGTTAGATTGAATCTGCGGTACGGAGATACTTTGTTTTTCTTGGATAGATATTAACCGATGGTTTGTTGCAGGCTAAGGGAGCTGCACACGCTCAAGGGGCATGTGGAGTCTGTCGTGAAGCTCAAGGGACTGGACATCGAGACGATCCAGCAACACTACACGGTTTAAAGGAGGAAGGAGGCGATATATTAATTGAGAGTCTTGTGGATGGAGGGATGATATTCTAATTGCATTTTTTTTTTTTTTCCTCTCTTTCTCTCTACATCACTTTCGGTAGGGAGGGAAGGAGTTGGGGGAGGCTATTGTTGTAAACAAGGGGTTTAATTAATTCAACGGACATAGACTCAGCTTTAGACATTCAACGGAAGGCAGTCAGAAAACTAAGCGAGACTGGCTGGGGCTATCTCACTATGGATTTATTTATTGATAAGATCTCATGATACGCCTTGCTTGTCCCGCATCTGCATTCCTTGTTCTGTTTCCTTTCCTTCTCTTGTCACTTCCTATTCGAATACAAGAAATTTTGGATTCAGTTTCGTCTTGCAGAAGTGCTTGTTATGGAAATGCCACATGCATTCTTCTACCTTTGCAAGCTAAAAATTAAGTTCCTAGCAGCCTGCAGGACAGTTTAAATCACATTATCAAAAAAAAAAAAATATTTATTTGTTTTAACATTTCATCCAGCAAAGTGCTTTTGACCAGGGAGAGCTGAAGATTTCTTCCCCCATAATGAAGGAAGATATGTGAAAATGTTGATTTGTTAGTATTCGAATGGGATGAAAAATGTTGATTTGCTTTTGATCATGGCATGGCAGGATCATCCTCCTGAAGTCCTTTTCGGCCTAACAGAGTGCAATCTTGAGGATGAGCATACTTCTCGGGAAAACGATTAATTCCTCCCCCCATCCCGGAGGGAAAAAAAAAAAAAAAATGATCAACTTATCCATATTAATATCGTCCAAATATAGTGAAATGAATAATGGATTCATCACCAGCTACCTTGTGCCCCAAGAAGCCAAAGGCAGTTGATACATTGGGTTTTAAGGAGAGCAGAAGCTTTATGATCAGCGAACGTCGGTGACTTCCTCTCTCAATTCTTGCCCAGCTGATCTAGTAAAAAATCATGCCTTGGTCTTTATCCTCCATCGTATCATCCATAAGTTTGAAGAATTTTCTCGAATACCTTGACCAGGAAAAGAAACAGTTCCGAGTCACCCGTTTTACTACTAATTTTTTCTAGGGTATTTTAGCTAAAACTTTTCTTTGGCGTGAAATAGCATGCGCCATAAATCCCATTCCCTCTTCCTGAATTATATATATATATATATATATATATATATATATATATCGAATCAACATTAAGTATATGGCAACAAGCCATATCCAGATTTCATACTAAATTCTAATAAAAAAATACTACAAAAATTGTTGGTACAGAATTTGGTTGACATCGGATCGAGTTGAAGTCGAAAAAGACGAGATCACCATCGGTGATCTGCAAAATAAAATTTCGTCCGAAGTTAATGGTGGTAACTCCGGTAGGACCCTCCGACAGTTAAGTTAGCTCTTCTGACCAACAAAAATGGAGTGCTCAGAGATAAGTTCGGCAGAATTTTGGAAAGAAAAAGAAAGCTTCGAAAAAATGTATCTGGATGATCCTTTTTATAGACGGAGCTTGTTGTAACTATTCCAATAAATGACCGTCGTAACCGTTTTGATAAATGCCCATCGTAATCGTCCTGATAAATGCCAATCGTGATTGTCTTGATAAATGACAATCATAATTATCGTGATAAATAATAATTATAACCATTCAGTAGTAGGATCGACTGTAAAAATTTATCTAAAAGAACGATCTGAAAGGAGTTCGGCTTCCGTAAAAGTCAGACTGGAGGAGTCCAGAAGGAGTCTGGAAGGAGTTCGGCTCCCGTAGAAGCCCGACTGAAGGAGGAATCTGGAAGTTCTGTCGCTATGAAAATTCAGCTAGGACTTGGCTGTTGTGGAGTTCGATTAGGTTCGGAGATCAGCTGGAGGAGTTCGGCCATTGGACGAGTTCGACCGCTGGAAGAGATCGGATGGGGTTCGACCGCTGTGGTGAGAATTTTCGATCGAAGCTCTTTCGTGATTACCAGCTGCATTAAGCTAAGCACAACTTCAGCAGGAGCGGAATTTATCCCCAACAATAATCTCCCAACTTTCGAGTTCGAAGTTCGAAGGAAGTACCAAAAAAGTGACTGTCGAAGTCTTTTTTCGGACTCTACACTCGTTGAGGTTGAAGCGTGGGGAAGATCTTGTCTCTGACTGAGGTTAAAGAAGATCTTATCTTCTATTGACGTTGAAGTTGAGGCTCGGATACAATAGGATCATTGTTGAAGCCTCTCCTCTCACCTCGTCTAAAGTGAACGAGGTCTTCGACTTTACTCACATTAGGACGAGGTTCTCCTCCTGTTCCTAACGGACAATGGGGGTACATAAGGATCGTTATCAGGGCTTCTTCCCTCCATCTCGTCTTAAGTGAACGTTTTCAACTTTGCTCGCATTAGGACGAAGTTCTCCTTCTGTTCCTAACGAACTATGGGGGCACATAAAGATCGTTGTCAGGACCTCTCCCTCTATCTCGTCTAAAATGAATGAGGTCTTCGACTTTGCTCGCGTTAGGACAAGGTTCTCCTCCTATTCCTAATGAGCTGTGGGACGAGGTTCTCCTCCTGTTCCTAACGGGCTGTGAGGGCACATAAGGGTCATTGTCAGGACCTCTCCCCCCATCTCATCTAAAATGAACGAGATCTTCAACTTTGCTCATATTAGGACGAGATTTTTCTTCCGTTCCTAACGGACTGTGGGGGCACATAAGGGCCATTGTCAAGGCCTCTCCTCCTATCTCATCTAAAATGAGCGAGGCCTTCGACTTTGCTCACATTAGGACGAGATTCTTCTCCTATTCCTAACGTGCTGTAGGAGCACATAAGAGCCATTGTCAGGGCTTTTCCCACCATCTCGTCTAAAGTGAACGAGATCTTCAACTTTGCTCACATTAGGATGAGGTTCTCCTCCTATTCCTAACGGACTATGGGGGCACATAAGGACCATTGTCAGGGCCTCTTCTTCCATCTCATCTAAAATAAACGAGGTCTTCGACTTTGCTCGTGTTAGGACAAGATTCTCCTTTTGTTCCTAACGGACAATGGAGGCACATAAGAACCATTGTCAGGGTCTCTCCCTCCATCTCGTCTAAAATGAATGAGGTCTTCGACTTTGCTTACGTTAGGATGAGGTTCTCCTCCTGTTCCTAACATGGCCACATTCGGTTGTATCTTTCCTGTTATCACATAGTTCTCGCACCAAGAAATAATAATGCTGAAATGGAGTTTTATTGAAGGAAAATTACTGATAGTACATCTTCAAGTTTTCTGAGTTCCAAGGTCATGGAAGCATTATTCCTCCGAGCTCCTTCAGACGATAAGTCCCAAACCGGACGACCTCCTCTATTTCATATGGGCCTTCCCCATTTGGGGCAAGCTTCCCCTAGCTCTGAGGTTGAGAGATGGCGACTCGCCAAAGTACTAGGCCCCTCAGAGATAGCATCGATGATGCCCAGAGGCGGCCAATCTCCTTGTTGTTCCTCCCTCATTTGTGGTTCTAGTTGCGGTAGCGCCTTTGGCTTGCTTCAGACCGACATCTATGGAGCATTGAGGGGGGCGTATTTGTAAAACCTTTTGGGGGGAACTTCTTCGCGCTCTTTCGTCGAGGCTTTTTTGACGACGAGCTCGTGGAGGAGTTCGACCTCGCTTGAGCTCAAGGGGAGTTCGGGAGCGCGGCCGAGCTTCACTCGACTTTTCTTCCTCGGCAGGCCCGTTCGGCTCATCGATTCACTGCTTACCAAAAGCTTTCATCATTTTTGGTCTTGAAGGCCTCTTCAGCTCGGACGTAACCTTCAGCCCAAGCTAGCAGATCGGTAAAATTCCTGAGATACTTCTTCTCCAGAAAGAACAGCAAATCATTCTTCTAGAGGCCGCCCTTGAGTGCGGCCATTGCGATTGATTGGTCTAAATTCCGGACCTCCAATGCAGCGGCATTAAGTCGAGTGACATAAGCCCAAATGGATTTTCTCTCTTTCTGCTTGATGTTTATCAGAAAATCCGAACCTCGATGCGGACGTCAGCTGCTGACGAAGTAAGTCGCAAACTGATGGCTCATCTAATCAAAGAAAAAGATGGTACCCAGTTTAAGTGCCGAGTACCAATTTCTGACGGCTTCCTTGAAGGTGGATGGAAAAGTCCGGCATAAAATAGCGTCTGACGCACTGTGGAACAACATCATGGTCCGGAATGCCTTCAGATGATCGATCGGATCGGAGGTTCCATCGTAACTCTTGAACCGCGAGAGCTTGAAGTTTGAAAAGATTGATTCCCGCATGATCCTCTGAGAAAAAGAAGGGTCAGTGCAAATCATTACCGTATGAGAAAAAAGTATGACGGAGCTCTTCGATTCGTCGACTCATTTCTAAGAGCCTTTGATCCAAGAGATCTTCACGATCGTTTCCAGGATTTTCTGGTGGAACGTGCGCGAAGCTTCCCCTTGGGTCGAGTCGTGATCCGAGCATGGATTTTCCATCCTCTATTTTTCCTTTTCGGATACCAAAGGCCGAGTAGCTGAGGTCGATCGTTCTTAGATCAGATCACGGACCTCCGAAGAAGCTTGCTCCAATCGAACTGGTACCGAAGCCTACCGATGCATGGCCTGCATGACATCCATGAGGCCACGAACCTACTAGACCAGTAGGTTGAACTGCTCCGCATCCACCATGGCTGCAGGTGGTGCTTGAGTCACTGAAGCTGGAATGATTGTATATGAACGAAATCTAACTGTAGAGACCGTTGATCGCCGAATCGAAGCTTTCTTGGAAGACATTTTTTCTGAAAAGAACTATAGAGAGAAAGAAAAGATATCGCTGCTGAGCACTCCTTTAAAATTAAGAAAACCTCAGGAACAAAAGGCCCTCCTTTTAGCGCCAATTCTGTTGGTGCAGAACAGATCAAGAAAACCTCAGAAACAGAGAGCCCTTATTCTAGCGCCAATTCTGTTGGTGCAGAATTTGGTTGACACTGGATCGAGCTGGAGTCGAGAAAGACGAGGTCGCCATCGATGACTTACAAAATAAAATTTCATATGGAGTTGATGGTGGTGACTTCGATAGAACCCTCCGATGGTCAAATTAGCTCTTCTGGCTAACAGAAATAGAGTACTCAAAGAAAAATTCGACAGAATTTCAAAAAGAAAAGGAAAGCTTCGAGAACTGAAGGATCTCTTTTTACGGATGGAGCTTGTTATAACTGTTCCGATAAATGACCGCCGTAACCATTCTGATAAATATCCATCATAATCGTTCTGATAAATACCAATCGTGATTGTCTTGATAAATAACAATCATTATCATCATGATAAATGATAGTTATAATCGTCCAGTAGTGAAATCAACCATAAGAATCTATCTGAAGAAACAATCTGGAAGAAGTTCGGCTTCCATAAAAATCCGATTGAAGGAGTCTGAAAAAAGTTTGACTTCCGTAGAAATCCGACTGCTGAAGGAATCCGAAAGAAATTTGACTTTCGTAGAAATCCGACTGAAGAAGAAATCCGAAAATTCGATCGCTGTGGAAATTCGATTGAGGCTTGACCATTATGGAGTTTGATTGAATTCGGAGTCCAACTGAAGGAGTTCGATTATTGAACGAGTTCGACTGCTGAAGAAGATTGAATGAAATTCAACCACTGAAATAAAAATTTTCGATCGAAACTCTTACCAACTGTATTAGGCTAAGCACCACTTCGATAGGAGTAAAATTTATCCCTAATAGGGATGAAAAGAAATTTTCAGATTTAAGAAACTACGGTCCAACAAAACAGAGACTCAACTAAAAATCTTTTGTTAGTTTCTGCAATTGGAGAACAAAGCAGCAGTTTTCTGGAAACATATAACCAGTATTTAGTTTTCATTAAATTAATCCATCCTTCCCTTCAATGTCCGTTCCTGCACTTCAGTTGGTGTCCTGCAGAAAGCAAGAAATGCCCCATTTTAGTAAACAATATACATTAGATTGCTATTGGCGGCCACAAATTTTTATTGTTGGTCAACCAAAATGCACAGCTTGCAAAGAGAAAAACAACCAAGACTTCACTGGCAAAGCATATTAATCTGATATGCCGTGCAAGAGATGCATCATGCACCCAGGGCATCAAGGGTTTGTTTTACTGAGAAAAGATATTAAAAGTTAACCATCGTATTTTTAGCTTCTTGACAAATTTAAGAGAAACACAAATTTTCTGCCCGGTACTCTTCCATGGAAAAGCACCATTGAACTGAGCAGCAGCAAGAAATGAGAGTAATTATCACCGTCACATAAAGACTGAAAAGGCCAAGCTTATCAATAATAATTGTCCCACATTAAAGATTAAAAAAACCTGAAAATTTGGGGATTAACAAAAGGCAACCATTTTTTTTAATATTCCAGGTACTTGATTGGTAATGCAGGTTACTTATAATAGTTAATAAGGTCATCTAGGACCTTGCAAATTGAGCATGTTCAAACAAAAAACACAATAAATGTTCATAATAAATCTTAGACATGATTTTCTAATAAATTTTGGTGTAATTTTACTTCATTTTAGCATATTAGGTTAGAATAAAGATGAGAATTTTGGAGACTCATATGGTATCTGAAAAAGTTTTCGAAAACAATGACTCAATGATACCAACAGGGGTGGAAACAACACTTTCATGGTTCTACTGTTGAGTTAACATACTGCAATCGATATAAGAAATTGAGAAAATCATTTTACATCATGCCTGCCTTGAGCCACAGTTCCTCTTTCGATTGCACATATTTATGTTATCTTTAATAAAAATAGATTACTTAAATCAAAAGGTTTTTTTTGAAAAAAAAAAAAGAATCGAAAAGTCTAGCAAGAGAAACGAACTTACACAAGGAGGACATGCCCTCCCCAACCGCTCAAACAATCACGATCAACAGATGATAGCAGTGCTTGTGAGATTGTCTCAAATAATTCTTCTGGTTCCTATTAACAAGAAAAACATTTTTAATAAAAGGGAAAAGGTAATATTAAGGTGCAGTCATTGAAATAAAGAATGAAAATGAAAAAAGAACAAGGCACCATCTTTTAAGCTTCTTCATCTGCAATTCTGTAGGATAACTACATGGCTTGATCAAGTCAAGATTTTCCCCTTTGCATGATCAGTGTTTGTGTCTTGTAAAGTTTGCATGAAAATTAGCATGTTCCATTGTTTTCGAGTTTCAACTTAACTGAAGTTAGTATTCATTCTAATTGGCATGCACATTATGGCTTCATTCACCATGTAGTTCTTATTGAACATCTAAAATGTCAAGCCCCAGATGCTGCTCAAGGTGAATCTATAAGTGTGACCAATAGAGCTTTTCCATCCCAAGACCCCAAAACCTCACTATTGCGAGTGCTGATATATGAGCACTAAACATGCATAATATTTGTACTTTCCGTCATATGTATTTGACTAGAAAGTATATATACAGATGGAACCAAATCAGAGAAGGAATGAGACAGCATGTGATTTAGAGTACTCAATCCAAGGAGAGGCTACTAACCATGTTAGGCTTGCACATGGATTCACAAGCACCATAAAGAGATTCTGACGCTGTACCAGAAACAACAAAGTCTTTGGCAAGTTCCCTGCATGCAAGAAAAGATAACCACATCATGAGCATGCAATCGAAACAACTACAACAAATATATATATAAAGAAATACTAAAAGAAATGTCAGAATGATCGGAGCTTATTAATATAAATAGAATTACAAATTGGCCCCCCGAATTTCACAAATGACAAAATGTATAGCCATGAGCCTGCTGATGTTATGGTGCACTTTTCCTAGATTTTACCTTCTTGTGTGCATAGAATGTCTTCTATATGTATTTTAATTGATTCTAGCATCTTAATTAATTTTCATTCTTGAAACATAACAAAATAACCATCCATCTTGCTTTCCTGAATTTCTCTCTTAAGATTTACTAGCAAGTGATGTGATGATTGAACAACAGTCTAAAAACATGCTTACACCTCAGATTTAGATGAATGCATCTATCTTTCCATTCTCCAACCAAAATTATCACTCTAGGGTATCATTTATCCAAAAAAACATTATGAGATCCTCACTTTTGTCTGGATCCTCCAAACTATGAGACAAGTCTTGGGTGAAGCTAACTTTAAACCCTAAAAGGATCGAAAAAGAGAGAGTAGACTTCCTCTGAAACCCAAAGTTTGCACTCACCAAATTTCTCATCATACTGTATCCAACATGTACACCATTAGTCTCCTTACCATAAAAGTTCATCCATAAAGTTTATTATTTATTTAGCATTTGTCCCATAGGAATCTTCAGCAAAAGTAGTTAACCAAATATGAGAAGTTGTTAATGGACCATTAGTTTTTTTATATCCAATTGCTGGCAAGAGTTGCATGTCTTCCCACATGTCCATCTTCCAATGGACAAATAACTGAACCTTCTAAAATCTCTGATTATCTGATCATATTTTCATTAAGCCCAACTGTTGCTTCAGGTCAATTGTATTTAGAAACCACCAATCTCAACACAGCTGCTTTAAAATCATCAGACTCCCAAAAGACCAAGCCTAAGTTGTATCATCACAACTACTAGCATGTCACCACTACAATATCCAAAACAGGAATTGTCAGGCCAGCCATAATCATCAAAATGCTCCATAGATAAACCTAGACATTATACTCTTATGCCTTAGTACCAGCAATGGATCTAGACACAATTGATTATTCCAGCCAAGGTTCGCCAAACTAGTACTAGAGGTTGTACTGGCCAACAGCCATTTCGGTACTGTATTGGTCCGTACCATACTGTTTTGGAGCGTCCTAAAACAGGAAGCGGAAGGGAGAGGGAAAAGGAGAGGGAGGGAGGGAGGGAGAGGGGGGGTTGAGGGAAACCTAAACCCTAACCCTAGTGGGGAGAGACAGAAAGGGAGAGAGGAAGGGAGAGGGCCAAGGGAAACCATAGCCCTAACCCTAGCGAGAAGAGAGAGGGAGAGAGGACTTACTGAAATTGCATTTCCAATCCAAAATCAACCGACATAGATATGCAGTGAGTTTAATAAATATTTCACACTTTATTTTGGAAATTTTGGTGAAGCTACCACATGCACCAGTATCACCTTGTTTTTAACCAAAAAGGCTCGATCTATCCAAAAAACATGCTACTCTGGTCATTTGATCCAACAGTTTAATGGTATCAGATGTAATAAACAAAATGACCTAATAAACTGTAAAAGAAACAACATAGTAGCTCCCATTAGACGTTTGGGTATGTGGTGCAAAATTTTTTTGATACTAATTACCTTAACCTTGTACTCAACCTAAACCAACAGGCCTTTTTCCACTTAAAGAGTGCCTTGTTTGCATCAACACTTCAAACATGCAAATAACAAAAAGATAATGGGGTGAACCACATTTTTTTGCCTGGATGCCCTCTCACTCAACGTTCTTGAGTTTATTGGCTTCAAATTTCTGTTATAACAATATTAGGTTTAGTATATGTGTGACAATATGCCCACTGCGTGACAAGAAATTTTTGCAGCTCTAGCAGAGAAAACATTTAGAAATTTAAAATGGCTTTCAAATTGATAATTTTAAGAGTGGTTGCAAACCATTAATGAAGGACCTTATAAACCTCCCTTTCCATGACAAGCATATGTGCTTTGCTTAGAAGGACCACACATGCATCCTAAATCAATTCATGCGCTCGATATTAGAAAACAATAGAATGCCTGACACTCTGATACACCATAACATACTTCTAGAAAGATACTTTGGGAGTTTCCACATCAGTCTTTAGCAATGCTTATTCTCCCCATTTGCTTTATTTCTTTTTCTTAAATATCTACACATATTACTTAAATGATTATATATTTTTTTACAAAAAATCCAAAATATTTCAGTCCAAATTCAAGATAATTCAGACCAAACACTCAGCTTAACTCAAAATAAATACTGCAGCATGAAATGTTAAGGTAGAAATCCCTTTAGATTAACACTCCCTCAGCAACAAATTATAGATGTTAGCAACAATAAAGAATCACAAGCAATCTTCTTCCATCCTGCTGAAATACCACAATAGCTACACATGGAAATCATAATATAGATTCCTAGAGTCCTTATTTCCCAAGCAACCTTAACTATGTGGTCAGATACATCACATTACAACCATATACCATGTTTGTTTTGCCTTGCTTGAAACCTGCAAAGCTTTTCTATATTTCTCCTGAACATACATTAAAACAAGATTTTCTTATTACATTTTCCTCAATTAAATTGTCACGTTCATCTTTCCAATATTTTGGTGGATCTTACAGTTTTTTGCCATCCATTAATTGGCAACATTAAGAAGGTTGCCTGCCAATCAAGGGGAATAGTTGAAAATTTTGTTTCTAGTTCCAATAAAATCAATTAGCATCACTGCTTTATCCATTGGTGTGCACAACATCAACATTGTTCACTACACCTTTGGTACAAGAACACCCATCATATGCCTTTAAAGAGTCTGAGAATTTTTAGCATGATAATTACATCTGTGGAAAGCATGATAATTGCTGCCTAAATGTCTTCTACCGTTAAACATTTAACATGGTTACACAAATAAACAGGCACAGCATCAAATTCAAAAATTTCATCGAACCACAAACTTCTTTGGCCAATCACTCCACAAAACTGGTTAAGAGCACCTATTCACAATTCCACGTTTTCATGTAGCAACCAACATTAAGGTGGTAAAAATGGACAGGCTATTCGAGGGGAAAAAAAGGAAGGGGGGGGGGGTGGAGGGTGCAGTGTTCTAGAACAGCATCTAATAATCATATTCCTACTCATGTATATCCTAAATTTGCTAACTATATTTCATAAGACAATAGCCCAAGACATCTCCCCACACATAAATATCAACTTCAAGCCATGCAGGCACTGATCACCAAGAAGCAAAATATGTACTACTCCCTGAAATACCACTAAGCAAAAAAATTTGATTTTTTTGTCCAGGACATACCGTTATGGTGGTTAAATCACTATGATGGTTGTGGTACCTTCTGAGGGATATAAGCAAGGCTATCCATACATGTTTATTGTGACAAAATGGAATATCAATCATCAGCACACTGAAATAATAATAATAAAAGGGTCCCTCATCACTCTCTCATGGATAGACACGTTAATACACATGAGATATATGCAAAATCATGGAAGTCTTATAGAAAGAGTTCCCAAGAACTTCTCTATCTACTATTCCCCAAATTTGGTGATCGGAAGTTTAATGCTTATCAGCAAAATCTGCGACAGTGCTACAAACTAATATTTTGATGCAGCCAAATAGACACTAATTGTAGACAAAAAACATCACAAATTCCCCTGATTAACTAAAACAAAAGGTGAAAGGAGAAAACATACTTGGCACCAAGGCAATCCATAGTACAAATAAATGGCACATCGTCATCTCCTAATCCAGCAATTACTGGCTGGCAAAAGTATGGGCCAAACCTACAGCATGATCAAAAGAGCTGTGTCATGTCATGTAGCTAAAAAAATCATGTACATTCAATAAGCAAAAAATTAGGCAAAATAAGGACAATTAGTTTCTGAAATAAACAGACATCTGACTGATTACATCATCGACTACCAAAAAAGAAAAAGAGTCAGCACGCAGATATATTATTCGGGGAAATTTTATCAAGCGCAAAAGAAAATCCCTCCAAATTGAATTGAGACTAATAGAAGCATTAGTTTAACTTTCTGCAAATAATTGAGATCCTTTTTCTGATGTTTCCTCATAAAGGGCTCAAAAAATTGCAAGGCAAAAGAAGTGAATAATGAAAGATGAAACCTTTTCTCATAAAGAAGAGCGGAGACGAGGCTGGCGAAGGTCTCGGGCTTCATATCCCTCTCCTCTCGCAGCTGATAGAGCTTGTGGCGGAAGGCAAGCCGCTGGTACCTTAAACCCCACACCACCACACAAGAAACGAGAACGAAGCGCAGAGATCAAATCAAAATCAAAACAAACCACACGGCAGAGAAAGGAATCGGAGGCGGTCATGGCTAGGGTTTTGCTCACAGTGTTTGGGCGTCAGTGGCGAGGCCGGAGAGACCAACATAGAGCTTATCGTGGATCTTGAAGATCCTCTGGAAATCTGTGGCGATGGTTTGGAGTTGAACGCCGAGGCGCCGGTCGCTCGCGATCGCGAAGCAGTTCTTTCCCACCATAGCCACAAGGGCGCTCCCATTGTACTCGAAGATCTGAAACCAAAAATAAATAAATAAATCGCCGATCGCAGAGACTGCAAAAAGAAGCTTAGATTAGGGTTTTGGAGAAAGACGTACCGACATCGGCGCGATAGAAAGAAGAAGGCGGCGAGGTACGTGCGGGGATGGGGAAGAGCAGAGCAGTGGGAAAGGGGCCTCTCAGTTTCTATTCTTCCAACTTGGAGAGGAAGTAAGGAAAAATATTAAAAAAAAAAAAGAGTGAAAAGGGGTTCGATCGGGCCGGTTAACGGACCCGATCGCAGGAAGGGTGCGGAATCTAGCACGCTTCAATGGCTGGAGATCAGAAGAAAATATAGTAATATAGGAAACACAAGTATAACTATTTATAAAGATAAAACGTTAAATACCAACCGGAGTATTTTAGAATTTAAAAAAAAACATATAATATCAGCGAAACAAAGGACAAGTCAATCATGTTTTCATAATGTCAAAATTTTTTAATGATGTCAATCAAGATTGAAACCTAGGGGCTGTTTAAGAAGAACGAAATCGTAATCAAAATTTCATATTTTCATGACGTCACCTGACACCAAAAGGATGGGGAAGCGCTGCAAAACAGGAAGGGACGGAAGAGAGGCCATGGAGGACGATAGGGTGGCCCACAGGCGGACACGCTCAAGGCATTGCCGCACTGGTGCATAAAATTTACAGTTTTCAAGTTCTATGAAATCTAGCTTCTTCCCTTTTTTTTTTTTTTTTTTTTTTAACCATTTTTATTCTCGTAGAAGCACATTTTAGATGATATTGTCAAACTTTTTTTATGTTTTTTTTTTTTGCTTTAAAAGTAACAAAAACATTTATTTTAGGCAATCCTAAACACGCCCGTAGAGTTCTAATTAGTATGAGATCTATTAAACTAGTTTTTTAAAGATCATTGGAAGACATAACGGCTTAGACCATAAACCATGGTGAAGAATTCCCCTGGAGCCAAGCCCTCCAACCATCCAGTACATACACCCGCCCCTAGTTCCAGTGGCATCATTCACGCAACCAAAAGTGGCAGGGATCCACGAGGAGTCAATGGTGGCATGGCCCTCGGACCTGCCCTTGCTTAAACGAAGGCCCATTTTTTAATAGCTCGATGAACAACATGAGCTTTCGGCGGAAGTTCTGGCATCACTCTTGAAACTTCTTCATGGGACATGCTTGATGCTTTCTAGGCTTCAACTCCCATGTCGACCGCATAAACACACTCCCAAGGCCCTTGGAAAGCAAGCCATGCATCAGACAATATCGACATCATACTCTCCTCTGTGATAGAATTTGAAAACAGGAAATCCAATACCAAAAGATAGGCGAATAAATGAGTTTGACTGCATTTTTTTAAGTCGAAAACTTACACCCCACATTATTTTGCAATTGGAATTCTGCAACGACGCCTCTGCATGTCCTTGGAGGGAGCTTTCCTGAAAGCCCTGGAAGCGTGTCGACCCTAGCACCGAGGGCAGATGATCACCGCATCGTATTCCGCTGCATATTCTCAATTGCAGTAATAATCTCATTAACGAACAAGGCTCTGAATATTTGATATACAAACAAAATAGCATTTTCTGCAGACTAACATTCTTGTAGCTACATAATGATGCTAAGGGCCAGAAAAATCTAAATGGCATACCGATAACATCACCGTCTGATAAGAATGTTTATTTACATGGTCATTAACTTAATCTATCTCATACAAGTTGATGTTCTAACGAGCATTAAGTTTAAAAATGGTAACACCCGGCAACAAAAATTTTGGTGCATGCTGATCGTTCCGTTTATTGTTTCCGGTAGCTTGGCAAGATGCTGCAGACAATTATAATCAAACCAATCTACCAATCAATTTCCATGTAGGTCAACATTTGGAAGATGTTCACAGATCCATCGAAGAGAAGATGGAAAATGAAGATGAAAAGCTTCATGGAAATGACAATTAAGACATTAAAAAGAGGCGATTAGCATATTTTCCGCATTTTTCTATAACAGGCACCTAGCTGTGATTCACAAATTAGCGGTCCGGGATGGAAAAGTTATATGACGACCAACCAATATCTGAGAAATCAAAAAGGGCTTTATACAACATTCATTAGACCGTAGGCCTATAAGTCCAAGAAACTTATGGCAAAAAAGATAATAGATGCAGATTATTTGCATTCACTGCAAGCCAATTTCACTGTTGTTCGATACAGAAATTTTAAAATTTTAAAATTTTAAAAAAGATAATAAAATTTTAAAATTTTAGGCAAGCATCACATGCAGACCTCTATAGGAGTAAGGATGGAGTCCCCCAGAACCACCAGATGCACCGCCGCATTTGCCACCTTCATCATAAATATCTATGCATATCCAAGACTCCTTCGAACCGTGCTACAACCAAGCATAAACAGATGAGAAGAAAACGTTTGTCATGCAAGCGCATATTTCTGGACTAATAATAACGGGAAGAAGGGGTAGCCCCTGGTAAGCTAGGTGAGATTTTTAAACTTTTTAACGGTTATACCTGCGGTGCCATGCGATGTACTTCTCATGGCACCGCATCTAGTGTTACAGAGTTTATTAAAGCTAACAGACTTATTTTCACAACTTCTATTAATTTTAAGGCTTTGGATTCGTCATTCCAACTGATTCTCTATCTTCCTGCCACATTTATTCAAGATTTCTGGAGCTTAACAAAGATATTGGATCTTTAGAAGATGTCAAGCCACAAAGAGCCCAGTGATGCCAGCTCCGTAGGAAGAGAAGAAGACGAGTGGAGGGGAGAAGAGTCTTTCATGTAGCTTCTTCGCGGGACGTTAGGCAACGACGGAGGTGGAGCACCGGCGGAATGAAGTGAGGCAAGCCCACCGCACAGATGTAAAGGCCTCTAGCCCTTGTGCTCCACCGTTCGGTTCTGTCGTCCCTCCCAAAATTTATACGTGCAACACGCAAAGCTGATATGAGGAAATAAGTTCAATGGTAGGGTGGCGTATTACACCTGACGTATCATAGTTTGAGCAAGCCGTGAGTCGTAACGACAAACTTGTGTGTGAAAAAAGTATCCAAGGAAAAATCTCAAAATAATTTCCTTTCGTGAAAGGAACATCTCTTTCAGAGGTTTTGCAACATGTAGAGACAATCAAATGCTTAATATAAGCCACAATGAAAACAGATACAGCACACCAGTTCCTTCACATTGTTCATGTATTACAGTTCCATAATACGTCAAAAATAATCATATCCTATGTTGCGAGGTGGATTTGAACAAGTTCCGCAATTATAGAGGCCTCTTTTAGGTAAACAAGTGGAGCCATATGTTCAATAGCAAGCTGACCTAAGCCATGATTCAGGAATAATAAAAAATCATCTCCGGATCTCTCATTTTAGATGGGGATTGCTCCAAATGGGATGCAGGCCTCCCAATGCCATCGTTCACCGTCATTCTTTTCTTGCAAGTCACCACAACCTATTGATACTACCAGATGCTCAACCTCCATTTTCCTTCAAATGTCATCAGCTCAAATTTCAGGCACATCAAGCTTTGCGAACAACAACATGCCGTTCTCTCTTATACTCCACCTCTTCCCTTAGGTGCATGATCAATAGGGCCCTCCTCACCTGAAGTATGCAGTACATGTTACCAGATTACGAAATCTGTTTCAAATGTAAAAGAATCAATAATAACAAAATTTGTATTTTCCAATGGTTTTCTCACAATGGATTCGTTCATCCCCATCCTTGTAAGCTCATCGATCAGACGTCTTTCTGACATATGGCTTCCAATGCCCATCCTTCTCTTTATTTGGGTCTCCGCTTGCTGTTCATAAAATTAAAAATACAAGACTATTTAACTCACTACAGAAGAAGGGGGAAGAAACTAAAAAATGAAGTTCCGGAAGTATGGAGGTTTCTTTTGACCTTGATCTCATTTGCAATCTCAGGAGTCAAATTCAAATGCTCATTGATTCCAGACCGGGCGGCATCCATGGTGGAAACGTTGAATAACCTGAATGCCTCTTCGACATGCTCTTGGGTAGCAACAGGGGCCCTAAAGTTGCAGTTCATCAACACAAGATAGAAACGAAAGTACTTAATGCTACCAAGAAAGGTGTAAATCATGGTAAAATAGCATTATAAATTAATTTTAACGTTCCTGCGACCCATATGATAAGCAGTATTTAGAATTTCAAATATTTGAACTCATAGACACCACTATGTAAGTTTTTAAAAGTGGCACTTACAGGCGCATCTTTGCAAGAGACTCGCTCAACCTTATTATAGCTTCAAGCTGCCTCACGGTGATTGGAATTGCAGCAGGCTTCCCTGTTTCATGAGCCTGCTGCCTCATTTTCTACATAGCAACAAGAACATTAGAACTTAGAAAAATAAACAAAGCATTCAACAGAACTGGATTCTGAAGACTTAATGGGAAAGTGCATCTTGACCTGTTGGTTGAATCTTAGCGTACCTGTCTGATCTCAACATACTTGTTCTGCAACATTTCGGCGGCCTTTTCTGATAGCCGCGGCTGACAGGTAACCCGGCAGTACTCTATGTACCTTCACAATTTAAAAAATAAGCACTTTGTTACGGTGAAAGTGTATAAACTTTTAATGAATTTATAATAATAATAAATTAACAAATGCAACTTTACGCAAATGGCAGAGGTCATTTATAAGTACCTCTTCAGCCAGTTTTCTCCTTCTACAGTATCAGTGTTCTTAGAGGCTGCAGCACCACTGGCATGAACTTTGATAATATGGCTGGCAATTCGCTGAATGAAAGAGAAAGATTTAGCAGATGACTCTAAGATATATTAACCTAATGCAAAGAATATCCATACCTTATCTTGGTCGTACATTCTGATGTCTTTCACAATGAAGATCAGATCAAACCTAGAAAGGATGGTTGTCTGTAAATCAATGTTATCCTGCGCAGTCTGAAAAGATGAAGTTTTCTTAGCAATCCATGTCCTGAGTGGATTTCAGAAAGGCAAACAATATGAGGCACTAGTGAAATTAACTCTTTGATCACAAACCTTAAGATCATCATAACGCCCAGATGGAGGGTTAGCAGCTGCGAGCACAGATGTTCTTGAGTTGAGTACTGTTGTTATCCCTGCTTTTGCAATAGAAATGGTTTGCTGCTCCATGGCTTCATGTATGGCAACCCTATAGACAAAAAATCAGGTCAAAATACATGGTGCAAAGAGTTAGATCTTCAAAAGAAAAAAAATACAAGCGAAGAACAAACAACAATAGATGCAATTTAAACCTCATTCCCAACATGCTTTACCTGTCTTCAGGTCTCATTTTATCAAATTCATCAATACATACTACTCCACCATCTGCCAAAACCATTGCTCCTCCTTCAAGATAAAATTCACGCTGAAAAAAAAAAAAATAGAGGAGGTTAAAATTACTTAAGAAAAAAGCCTGGAAAGAAGTACAAATCAATAGCAAGAGTTTTATATGAGCGAAGAAAGCACAAATTTGATATGCATAATTATCAAATGAGTTCGTAGTCTTACTGAACTACTGTCACGGATCACAGAAGCTGTAAGACCAGCCGCAGATGAACCCTTTCCTGATGTATAAACAGCCACTGGAGCTGTCTTTTCCACGAACTTGAGAAACTTCACATATAAAATGAAATGTGGTCAGACCACAGTCCTGTATCTAAGCATACTGACAAGCTTACGATGCTGCCCCAACTATGATACAAGCCAGAAACAGATTGTGCTGTATTTAAACAACAGAATATAGGCCAGTGATCTAAAAGCTAATTGTTTATTTCGATAGATAATCAGAACCGAAAAACAACTTGAAGCACAAAATATCCCCGATAACATCACCAGATCTATGGGTTAAATGAAAACAATGCGGACTGATAAAATCATGCAGAGATCAAGTTTATGCTTAATGGATATCTAGATATTGAAGGATTTTGTGAAAGTTGGTACAAAAACAATATCAAATCATACTTGAATTTTTATTAACCTTTTAGGGAAAAAAAATACTTCTAGAGAAGATTTTATACCACATCCTGCCAGTAAACATGATGATAAATATCAAGCATTTGTCTTCATGACCTCATACAAAATTAGCAAACACCTTTTGAGCTGCCTGACCCAGGCTTTCATTTAGCACAGGAAAAAAGAGATCTATGCTGAATACATGCTTAAGGATGTACATACAGATGATCCTCGTGTAATTAAGGGCATATCATAGGCTAAAGAAAATATCAAAAGAAAAAAAATCTTTCGCTGAAAACTGTATTAAGCTTGACCATTCACAATACGAACCTGTGATTTTGCAGTAGATGGATCACCCAAAAGCAATACATGGATGTCTCCTCTTAAACGTACACCATCTGGTAACCTCTGTATTTAGGAAGGAATTAACTAGAATTTTTGGAAAATTATGCTGCCAATGAGTTCCACAAAATGCAATACCTTCTTTGATCCCCCAAATAACAAACAAGCAAGTGCTTTCTTGACATCAGAATGGCCGTATATTGAAGGAGCAATCATGGAGCATATCTTAGCATATGCATCGGGTCTTTGAGCAAAATCTTTAAATTCTAATTCCTGCCCAAAACACAATCATCATTTTCCTAACACAAACTATAAGCAGAAAGCCATATCAGTGGAGAAGGCCTACCTCATCTAGTGTGAAGGTGGACGGACCAGTAGAATTTGTTTCGCGAGTTTGTTCCAACCCAACAACTCTAATGTAAGGTTGTTTAACTCCCACTGCTCCTTTCTGGCTGCAAAAGACCCAACAAGCAGTAGCATAAATAATAACAATAATAGTAATTCACAAAACTAAGCTTAAACAAACACTTTAATCACATTCTCCTTACGCTGCAGATGATTGGTACACACTATAAATGCCCATGACTGTTAACCTCGTGCCAGGAACAATAGTTTGAACCAAATGGCGATCCACTGAGAGAAGCATGTTCCTTGGAAGCTCCCCAGTTGGAACATCCTTTCCATACAAAAGGTCACATGACGTCACAAAAGAGAGAACGACGGAACCATAAAAGTTTTTAAGCATCATCTTCGCTTTAGGCTACCAACCTCAGGATTTTCCTGCAATTTAAGGGTCTGCAGATCTACATACTTGCTCTTGTCCGGAGCCACGATCCAAGGATCTAAAGGGCATGGTTCTTCTCCAGCCTACAGAAGAGAAGCCCATCAAGCTAGCAATTTAGAAATACATCAACAAATACAATTTTTCGTAAGAAAGATGATATTTTTGATCAAAGAGTACCTGAGGAACATGGTCACATGATCGGGGAACAATGGCACCACCCAGCCCTGGCCGGCAAGGGACTGTCTTGATGCTCTTACAATTCTTGCACATCAGTGTCACATAGGTCGCCTTGGCCTTCACTCTCGAAGCCGCAATTGCTATACCGGCAATCTTAACAAGCTTCGACATGTACTCAGCCTACGCCCGATGACGCATGCCCAATTAATTAAGGAATCAAAAATGAATAAAGGAAGGAACTGTGGTAATGGTTGAGCGAAATACCAACCCCAATAGACCTCATCGACACCGAATTCTCCTTGGAAGAGAGAAAGATCTGCACATCCCCTGTGACGGGCTCCTCCATCTCCCCTGTCTCAGCCGCAACCTTCGATCTCAGGCTTGCAAGCACCTCGGCAGCTGCAGTTTCGAACTGGGTATCGGAAAAGGAGAAGCCTTTTCAACTATAGCAACGAAAGCAAACCAAGAACCAAATCCCTAGGCAACAAAACCCTAGCTTTTCAACAAAAGTGGGTTGAGATTTGGGAAAAAGCGTACCAGGGGCAAGCACTCGGCTGGGGCCTTGCGGATCTTGTCGGAGAGCACGGCATCGAAGGCATCAAGGTCTTCCATTGCCACCGTGAGGTGGTCGGGGTTGTGGACAAGGCTCTCCCTGCGAACGCAAACATGGAGATCAGAGGAGAGGGAAGGCGAGGAGATGGAGAGAAGGGAGGGGACTATTGAGGTTATAGTTACCGGTAGGGGAAGTCGCCCTTGTCGCCATTAAAGCCGCGGATGAATTCTTTGAACTTGCGGAGGGCGGAGTGGCGGGTGAGGGAGCCCTGGTCAGGATCTCCACCGCCGCGTGGAAACTGCGCCTGGTCGCTGTAGAACACCGCCCCCTCGTCCCAACCCGACATCTCTCTCTTTCTCTCTCTCGATTTCGATCTCGCTCGCTAGGGCGAAAAAGACAGGAAGCTTTCCCTCTAGTTCTAGAGAGGGGTGCACTCGGTGTCGTTTTGGCGGGAAGAAGGGGATTTTGGCGGGAAACAAGGACGCTGACGGTTCTGATAAATCCCTCGCCGTGCGTTTTATGACGGACCGTAGAAGCCCGGATTGACGTGATCAAGGGACGTACTGGAAAGGCCCGTTGGGTTTGTAATCTTGGCCCACACTATGTGATAGGACACAGGAGATGAGTTAATTGCTTTTTTTTTTTCCTTTTTTGGGCAGAAAGATGAGTTAATTGTTTGCTGTCACCTCTTTTGACTCTAGAAGAGATGAATTAGATAGGGTTTATGTGGAGAATTGCATGGAGCCAACGTTATCTGTTCATCGTTGATCAAAGGAGATTTGTTTTTTTTTTTTTTTTTTTTTAAATTTAGCCGGCATGGTTAGACAGCATTGGAGTAGATACAACATATATTATTATTAGGATGAAGAATGTCTTGTAATTGGATGGAACCAGCTAGGCCGACGTACAACAAAGCCTGGGTGGTCAGCCATATTTGCCCCAACGATTTATATTTTACTTATAAAAAAAAAGACCGCTATCTCTATCACACCATCGATCTCCAAAGGAGGCATACTCATGGGTACATAGCTAGCGTCATGGCCGCCGCCTCCTCCATCCTCATCCAGCTCTGCAGCTCTAATGACCATATCATCACCTCCCGCTGTCTCTGGCACCTATGCCATCCTCACCACTTCCACTCCAAGGTATGCAGGCGGTGATGCGGAGCAGCAAGAAGGCGATGTGGGTGTTGTATTTGGAGATTATAGTGAACCCAATGCTGATGGTGGCATATGTGCTGAGGTTAAGTATAGTATTGCTTGCGGTAGCAGACGGTTGTATCATGGAGGGTGGTGAAGGAGAGGAAATAGAGATGAAAGAGGATGGTGGTAGGGCACGAGTGCCTGTAGCATTTGAGGATTGAGAAATTCAAGGTTGGGATGCAGTGCTTCAAGTCGTAGGTCAATCAATATTGGGCTTGGGCTCGGATTTGGATAGTCTCGTGCTGATACTGTCGATTGGGCCAAATAAGAGGATATCTAAAAGTTTTAAGATCATACAAAGAATTATAAAATTAAAAATATCAAATAATTCATATTTTTTTTAATATTTGATAAATAGCTTTATGATCATAAACAAAATTCTTCGTATTGAGAGGGGATTTATATTTTTTAAAAATTTTAGGACTGGACTTATCTCCGCAAATTCAGGTTACCGCAGTAATTGATCAGGTATCTAAGTCAATCCTTTAGGCTAAAGTAGGAGTTGATTTCGATTTCTCTACTTAAATAAATCAAATAATAACATTCATTTTTATTTCGATTGCAGTCATGAATTAAATACATTTTAATTTTTATTTCAATCAATTTTAATTTTAATCTCGGTTATAAACTAAATATATTTTCATCATTGTTTTGCAGCCTTTTATGATTCACCCACAATACCAACATGACTTCGTACATATAACCGTTGCCCATTTGAGAATTGCTAGCCTAGCACCTACAAACTTCCCTGATGATTGATATACTTCTAAATTTTGGGATTTTGAAGAAAAGAAATATAATTTTGTGAGCTAGGGATTTGATTAGAGAAGATGCATTAATTACCATCGACAGATGCTTACGGATTGCATGGATCATATTGAACGAAGGCTAAGGTTGATGGGGCTCTACATGCACAGTGATCTGATAAAGTGGGTGGATGGCTGAGATCATGCAGAAAGAAATACGCCATGCTATAGGACAGGATTGTATCTCGCATGCTTGCACGCATTATCATTGTATTGCAATGGTTATTTTGAGATCCGCACGGACAGATGAAGAGATGACTCGAAAAATTTAGAATGCTTTGAGAACTGTATAGAGAGTGCCGTCCAACATTTAATCTAAAGAAAATCAATCATGAAAGATATAATCCAACCTCTACATCAAAATGCATGGAAACTTGACATTGGATAAACAGTGACAAAAAAAATCGCTTAGGTGCCTTGTAACCATCAGTGGCACACCGCACAACGCCCATTCAAAAGGATCGATAACAATATGATTTTTTTTAGTCGCATGAGAATTTCTCCTTAAGCAAACCATGTGATGCACGTCTCTGCTGCCATGTGGGGTTCTGGTCACTTGGCTACGTTTATTGAGTGGGGTTTCATTCCATACTAAAAAGTTATGAAATAAATTTATTTAAATAAAATTAATTGTTTGAATAATTTTATTTGATTAAATTAGTGAAAAAGAATTATTTCATGAAACAACAAAAATTTATGTTTTTTTTTTTATTAAAATAGATAATTCGAACAAGTTTTGTGTGAATACATTTCAGATGATCGAAGAATAAACAATCTCTAAGGTGTCTTATGATAGTCTCCAAAGAAATCCACAAAAAATTAGCAGTATATTCTATAACGTAGGCCGACATCCAATCTGCTGCAGAATTTGCCTCTCTGAAGACATGCCTAATAATAAGATGAGTATAGTCAGAGAGAAAGATGGAGATATCCCGCAGAAGAAAATGGTAAAGCATCCTCCTTTACACCTCTGTTGGGGATAAACCCCACTCCCACCGAAGTCTAGTTCAATGCTCAGCCTAATGCAACCAGTAGCCGCAAAAGAGCTTCAGCGAACGGATCTTAGCCAAATCCTTACAGCCGGTCGAACTACTTAGCGGTCAAACTCCTTGGATGCCCAACAGACGGGTCTTAGCCAAATCCTTACAGCCGGCCGAACTACTTAGCCGGTCGAGCTCCTTCAGACTTCTCAGCGGTCGAATTCCTCAGCGGTCGTCCCTCAGCCGAACTTCTAGCGACCGAGCTCCTTAAACGCCCAGCAGACAGGTCTTAGCCGAACCCTTACAGCCGGCCGAGCTCCTTCGGACTTCTCAGTGGTCGAACTCCTCAGCGGTCGTTCCTCAACCGAACTTCTAACGACCGAGCTTCTTTCGAACTCCCAACGGTCGAACCTTAGCCGCACTCCTCCAGTCAGATGCTTACGAGAGTCAAACTCCCCTCCAAGCTTCCTCTTCGATCGGACTTTTTCGAAAGCTGGACTCATCGCAGACACCCTTCGGATGGACTTCTTCGGAAGCTGGACTCACCCCAGACACCCTTCGGATGGACTTCTTCAGGAGTCAGACTCCTCCTTGACATCTCCTTCGGCAGATCGAGCTCCTACCAAACTCCCTAGCGGTCGAGCCTTAGCCGCGTACCTCCAGCCAGACGCCTATGGGAGCCGAACTCCTTCCAAGCTTCCTCTTTAGGAGTCTGAACTCCTCCGAAATGGGCACACGACGAAGGCCTTCAACCCTTCATTCGGCTGGCTCTGTAGCCATCACCATCAGTCCACTGCAAGCGATAGCGACCCGCTATCAGGCGGCGATGGCTGTCACCATCAACCCACCGCAGATGGCATCTTTTCGTGAGATTGACTCCACCGAACCTCGAGCGGCCTACCAGCATGCGGCTGCAGCTGTCACATCAAGCTCCGCTATAAAAAGGACCTTTCAGATACGCTAAAAACTCTGATCTCTCTGATCTCTAAGCTCTCCTCTTCTTCTCCAAGCTCCGAAACTCATTCCTGAGTACTCCATTCCTGTTGACCAGAGCTGACTTGATCGTCGGAGGGTCCTGTCGGAGCCACCCCCCACTGGCTCTGGACGGAACTTTGTTTTGCAGGTCTCCGATGATGACATCATCGACCTTCACTCCAGCAGACTTCGGCGACGATCAGTTTCTGCGTCAACAGATTGGCGCTAGAGGAACGGCAACCCCAAGCCTCCGAGATTTTCTTATTCTTAAAGGAGTACTCGACGACGATTTCTCTCTCTCCAGAGATCCCTCTTCTTCCTCACTGGAGTTCTTTTTCGAAGAGAAGATGCTTCTAGTAGAGCTTTGACTCGACGCTCGGCAGCCTCCATGGCCCGATCCCATCGGGATCTATCAGTTCCTGCTTCAGCTCCAGCAGCTCAGGTTCCACCTGTACCATGGTGGATGTGAAGCAGTTCGATCCGCTTGTCCGATAGATCCATGGCCTCATAGAGGCATTGCAGGCCATACAGCAACCCCCGGTGGCGACCCCACCAGAAAACCCACCATCAGAATGTCGAGAAGTTCGGCCCCGACAAAGGGGCATGAAGTTCTCCCACGGAAGGTTTTGTGAGTAAGAGAAACGAAGTTCGGCAGCGCAAGCGATGCCAAACCCCCCCTCGAGCCCATCATCGAGGAAGCCCCGATAGAGGAGCATGAACATCCCCGAGAGAAGGTTTTGCAAGAAGGCAGAATGAAGTTCGACCGCGTCCAAGGAGGCAAAATTAAGTTCGGCCACGTCCACGACCTCCCCAGCGCAAGTGAGGCCGAAATTCACCTCGAGCTCGCCACCAAGAAAGCCCCGACAAAAGAACATGAAGTCCACCCGGTGAAAGCCGGAGTGAAGTTCCGCGCAAGCAAGGCCGAACTTTTCATCGAGTATGTCATCAACGAAACCCCCTACAAAGAATTCACAGGAGGTGGAAGAAAGTTTGGGCAAGCAAAGCCGAGCTCCACATCAAGCTCGTCGTCAAGAAAGTCTAGACAAAAGAAGCATGAAGTCCCCCAACAGAGGCTTTCACGAAAAAGTGGAACGAAGTTCGGTGCAAGCGAGAGCAGCACAAAGTTCTTCCGCGGAATGAAGTTTGGCGCAAGTGAGACCGAACTCCACCTCGAAGCTCATCATCGAGGAAGCTCCGACAAAGGGGCATGAAGTCCTCCCACGGAGGCTTTCGCGGAAAAGCGGAACGAAGTTCGGCGCAAGTGAGGATGGAACGAAGTTCGATGTAAGTGAGGCCGAACTCCACCTCGAAGCTCATCATCGAGGAAGCTCCGACAAAGGGGCATGAAGTCCTCCCACGGAAGCTTTCATAGGAAAGCAGAACGAAGTTCGGTACAAGTGAGGCCGAACTCCACTTTGAACCTCATCATCGGAATAAAGTTCGGCTTAAGTGAGGCCGAACTCTCGCTCGAGTATGTTACCAAGAAAGCCCCCTACAAAGAATTCACAGGAGGTGGAATGAAGTTTGGGGAAGCTGAGCCGGGCTCCACCTCAAGCTCATCATCAAGAAAGTTCGAACAAAAGAAGCATGAAGTCCTCCCACGGAAGCTTTCGTGGGAAAGCGGAACGAAGTTTGGTGCAAGCAAGGGCGAAACGAAGTTCTTCCGCAGAATGAAGTTCGACGCAAGTGAGGCCGAACTCCCCCCTCAAACCTCATCGTCGGAATAAAGTTCGGCATGAGTGAGGCCGAACTCCCCCCTCAAACCTCATCCTCGGAATGAAGTTCGGCGCAAGTGAGGCCGAACTCCCGCTTGGGTATGTCACCAAGGAAGCCCCCTACAAAGATTTCACAGGAGGTGAGATGAAGTTCGGCCACACTTACGACCGCCCCAGGGCAAGTGAGGACTCCCTCTCGAGTATGACTCCAAGGAATCCCCGACAAAGCGGTATGAAGTTTTTCCGCAGATTTCCCAAAGGGACGGAATGAAGTTCTGCCGCACTCACGAACTCTCTCTAAAAGCATGCGGGTCCGAACTTCTCGAGCTCGCCATCAAGGAAACTCCGACAGAGGGGCGCAAAGAAGCTCTCCTCCTGAAAGGTTTCGTGACTACGCCCCCCTCAACGCTCCTCGAACTCAGATTCTCACCGAAGTTAGGAACCAACTGCCAAGATCAGAAGGGTTACGATCTTCCTAAGACAAGCGCGATCGAAGCAAGTACTGCCTCTACCATCGCGACCATAGCCACGACACAAAGGAATGCATCCAGCTGCGAGACGAAATTGAGGAGCTCGTCAGGAAAGAGCGGCTGGGTAAATTTCTTCGATAGGAGAAGATCGGCTAAGGGCGCTGCTATAACCAGAAACTACAAGGTCGGCCGCCTCACGGCGTCATCAACGTTACCCTGGGGAGGAGCTTGGTACATCGGTGATTCGTCATCTCCCAGCGACAAAGCCAAGAGCTCGCTCCAAATTGAGAAGGCCAGCATATGATAAAGGAGGTCGTCCGGCTTGGGACTTACTGCCGGAGAGAATGCGGAGGAACAACGCTACCACGATCCTGAAACACAGAATTTGGGGATGCGCTGCCAGTAACTTTCTTTCCATAAAATTCTTTCCTTTCAATAATATCATTTTTGGACGCGAAAATCATGTAATGATAGGAAAAGAAGTAGTCAATAGTCGCCGTGTTAGGAACAAGAGGAGAACATCATCCTAGCACGAGCAGGTCAAAGACCATCGACCTCGGCCAGAGATAAGATCTCTCCTGAGCGACAACCTCGGCCAGAGATAAGATCTCTCTCGAGAAGGCTAGAGATAAGATCTCTCCCAAGCAACAACCTCGATCAGAGATAAGATCTCTCCTGAGAATCAACATCGGCTAGAGATAAGATCTCTTCCGAGAAGCAACTTCGGCCAGAGATAAGATCTCTCCCGAGCGACAACCTCAGTCAGAGATAAGATCTCTCCCGAGAAGCGATCTCGGCCCTCGGTCAGAGAAAAGATCTCTCCCGAGCGACAATCTCGGTCAGAGATAAGATCTCTCCCGAGAATCAACCTCGGCTAGAGATAAGATCTCTTCCGAGTGACAATCTCGGCCAGAGATAAGATCTCTCCCGAGAAGCGACCTCGGTCAGAGATAAGATCTCTCCGAGTGATAACCTCGGCCAGAGATAAGATCTCTTTCGAGAATCAACTTCGGTCAGAGATAAGATCTCTCCCGAGAAGGCCAGAGATAAGATATCTCCCAAGCGACAATCTCGGTTAGAGATAAGATCTCTTCCGAGAAGCGACCTCGGCTAGAGATAAGATCTCTCCCGAGCGACAACCTCAGCCAGAGATAAGATCTCTCCCGAGAAGCAACTTCGATTAGAGATAAGATCTCTCCCGAGCGATAACCTCGGCCAGAGATAAGATCTCTCCCGAGAAGCGACCTTGGCCCTCGGTCAGAGATAAGATCTCTCCCGAGCGATCGAGTCAACCTCAACTAGAGATAAGATCTCTCTCGAGTGAAGGCCTCATTCACAAAGGACGAGAGGGGGGAGACGGACAACGGTCCGAATGTGCCCCCACAGCTCGTTAGGAATAAGAGGAGGACCTCGTCCTAATCTCAGCAAAGTCGAAGGCCTCATTCACACCTTAGACGAGATGGAAGGAGACGGACGACGATCCGAATATATCCCCACAGTCCGTTAGGAACAGGAGGAGCACCTCGTCCTAACGCGAGCAAAGTTGAAGTTAGGAATAGGAGGAGAATCTCGTCCTAACGCGAGCGTCCGCATCAACCTCGACCAAAGAAGATAAGATCTCTCCCGATCGACCGTGTCAACCTCGATTGGAGAGCTTCAACTTCAACCTCGGTCAGATGAGATCTCCCTCGAGCGACCGGGCCAACCTCGACTGAAAAGCTTCAACTTCGACCTCGGCTAGAGATAGGATATCTTTTGAGCGATCGTGTCAACCTCGACTGAAGAGCTTCAACTTCAATCTCGATCAGAGAAGATCTCTTCTGAGCAGCTGAGATAACCTCGGCCAGAGATAAGATCGAAGACAACCTCGTCCTAAGACCAGATCTCTTCCAAGCATCCGTATCAATCTCGGCTGTAGGAGACAATATCGCCTCCGAGGAGCTCAACCTCCGACTTCGATCGCAGCGAATGAAGCCTCCCTCAACCTCGGTTGGAGATGGGATCTCCTTCGGGCTTCAAGTTCAATATCAACTTTAGCTGGAGATGAGATCTCCTCCGAGCTTCGACCTGGATCAGCACGGAGCTCAGAAGAAGACTTCGGCAGTCGTCTTTCCTGCACTCCCTTCCTTCGAGTTTCGAACTCGAAAGTGGGGGGGCTAGTGTTGGGGATAAACTCCGCTCCCATCGAAGTCTAGTTCGATGCTCAGCCTAATGCAACTAGTAGCCACAGAAGAGCTTCAGCGGACGAATCTTAGCCAAACCCCTATAGCTGGCCGAACTACTTAGCGGCCGAGCTCCTTGGATGCCCAACAGACGGGTCTTAGCCAAACCCTTACAACCGACCGAACTACTTAGCGGTCGAGCTCCTTGGATGTCCAATAGATGGATCTTAGCCGAACCCTTACAGTCGGCCGAACTGCTCAATCGGCTGAGCTCCTTCGAACTTCTCAACGGTTGAACTCCTCAGCGGTCGTCCCTCGATCGAACTTCTAACGATCGAGCTCCTTCCGAACTCCCAACGGCCGAACCTTAGCCACACTCCTCCAGTCAGATGCTTACGAGAGCCGAACTCTCCTCCAAGATTCCTCTTCGGTCGAACTTTTTTGGAAGCTGGACTCATCCCAGACACCCTTCAGACGGACTTCTTCGAGAGCTGGACTCACCCCAGACATCCTTCGGACGGACTTCTTCGGGAGCCTGACTCCTCCCTAACATCCTCTTCGGTCGATCGAGCTCCTACCGAATTTTCCAACGGTCGAGCCTTAGCTACGTACCTCCAATCAGACGCCTACGGAAGCTGAACTCCTTTCAAGCTTCCTCTTTAGGAGTCCGAACTCCTCCAAAATAGGCACACGATGAAGGTCTTCAACCCTTCATTCGATTGGCTCTGCAGCCATCACCATCAGTCCGCTGCAAGCGATAGCAATCCGCTATCAGACGGCGATGGCTGTCACCATCAACCCACCACAGATGGCACATTTCCATGAGATTGACTCCATCGAACCTCAAGCGGCCCACCAGTATGCGGCTGCAGCTGTCACCATCAAGCTTTGCTATAAAAAGGATCCTCCAGATATGCTAAAAACTCTGATCTCTCTGATCTCTAAGCTCTCCTCTTCTTCTCCAAGCTCCGGAGCTCATTCTCGAGCACTTCATTCCTGTTGGTCAGAGCTGACTTGATCGTCGAAGGATTCTATCGGAGCCACCCCCCACCGACTCCGGATGGAACTTTATTTTGTAGGTCCCTGACGGTGATATCATCGACCTCCATTCCAGCGAACTCCGACGATGACCAATTTCTGCGTCAACAACCTCTAAATACATGCCACAACAACAACTAAGTCACCCTCGATAATAATGTAATTCGCCTCTAGAATCATCCAAGCATAAGCCATACTGCCTCCAGAATCATCCGAGCATAAGTCAATTAGATGTTGGCCCCCTGCCACCACTAGTCTGGAGTCAGGCCCATAGATAATAAAATCAGCTCCACATTTTCTATTCCTAATACTTCAATCAAAGTTGACCTTCAAGTATTCTAGAATGGAGGCTCCCAAACTATGAACACCCAATGGTCACTATATGAGCGGGGGGGGGGGGGGGGTTCCAAGTCTCCAGGAGTCTGGAGGTCATGTCAATCATCTTCCAAGCCAAAATCAAGGCTCTCTCGATAGTAATCCTCATCGGATATCTTCAGGACTCGAAGACAACACTATTTCTGACCAGCTAAATATGCTAGGCAATTACACGCATCATCCGTAGCTCTCCTCCTCAATAGATCAATGAATGCCCTAGTCGGATCCTCCGCATGGACAATCTAGTGATGAAGGCGAACAAAAAACCAAGCCCATCTAACCGATGGACAAAGGAATATGGTGTGCTCCATCGTCTCTTCTATCCCTCAACTAAGGCAACTAGCCTGAATGTCCATGCCTCTCTCTCAGCATCTGCTTGTTCGGGAGCCTACCCTAGATAACATTTCAAAGAAAAAGGCTCACTTTAGAATGCACCCCCAACTTCCAAACCCAACTGCCATCTATCTGCCTGGTGCCCTTCGACTGGTATAAATGGTATAGGTCTGCTATGATAGATCTCACCATAGTGAAAGATCTCCACATCCTGATATCCAGACATCGATGAAGAGAAACAACCATGGACAATACACGCCTACCTAGCTGTGCTTCAAAGAGATGCATCATAATAGCTAGGTCCCATCCTATACTATCAATAAGAAGAAGATCTCTAACCCTCATCAGATCAAACACCTCATAGCTCACAAAGGTCGATCAACGGGTCAAAGGTATATTCGAAATCCAAGTGTCGTGAAGGATGCTGACAGAAAGGCCATCTCCGATCATCCATCTCGTCTGAGGAATAACATCTAGGGCCCATGTATAGATCTCTCTCCACATTGCTGAGATCCTTCAGCTTGTCCGAATCTCACCCACCATAGGCCAGGTACCATACCTAGCCCTCATCATGGTGCTCTATATAGAATCTGGATGAAGAAGAAACCTGACAGCATGCCGAGCAATAAGGGCCTTCCGCCTTATGACTAAGGACTGGATCCTCAGGCCATCCTCCTATCGAGATTGACAAACTATATCCCAGGCCACAAGGTATACACCACCACCTCCACCAGGCTGCAATCCCTAAAGAAAGCCCCAGAGAAGTTGCTTGATCCTCAACATACTTGTCTTGGGCAGGATAATATTAGAAAGAAGATAGTGTTAGATATATGTGCCCTAGAATAGAAGCCAGAATTGGCTGACACTTATAATACACTTCTAGGGGCAAAATTGTAATTTTGACTATAATTAATAAATGGGTTATTTTCTATCACACATGTGTATTTAGTGTCTGTGATACATCCTTTGAGTTAATGGTAATGATAATTCATATTTTCAAGAGTTGAAAATTTAAGACATGAATAATCATTATTAACTCATAAATAGCTCCCGACCATAGGATCATCACGAGGATGGTGATTGATCCGGAAGGTTGGTGTACGATCGCTTCTCTTTAGTAGATGAGTCTTGAGTCTACGGTGTGGAGACACCGGAGCGAGAGTACAGGTACTCGTTAGAGAACGAGGGCACTGAGCGTGACCACCTCGAGTAGTCATTAGGAAGTCTACCTTCTCGTCAATGACTGACTCGATGCTGCAGTAGTGTGTCTGGTTCTTTGACCTGAGATGCATCGGCAGTTCACCTTGAGGGTGTTATAGTTTGACTACACCATTACTCGGTCTCCTAGCCATATGGAACCCTGAGGTGTATGTTGGCTATAGCATGTTCATTGTAGGAACTGGATTGCATCAAGATGGGATCTATCTACCTCGGTGGTAGAGGAGCAGCCCTATGATAATCATGAGAATCAAGTCCTGAAGCCCATGGCCATGGCAGAGTGAAATAATAGAAAGAGTTTCTATTTAGATTTTCACATTGGACTCGAATCGAATGATTACATCATATGACAGAGACTAGGGTTTGACGAGTTTCACCTTAACCCTAATCTGATCGGGGCTCAAGATAGAAGAACTTAATCACACAGGTAGCTGCACCAAGAGGTTCGCATTCAGCTCTGATGGGTTGCCACCATATACTGCTAGGTGTCACTGGTGGATTTTGGGAGCAATTAGAATGATTTAGATGATCGATCATTCTAGCTGTTCGAATCAGAAGAGTTCTGATCCATCGAAAGGAGTTTCGATGATGTCGATGATAGAGATCATGACATATCCCATTACCATACAGAACTGAACCTAACTGGGTCACACAAACAAGGGTTTGAATCTGGTGATCATCAATTGAACTGATCTAGTTCAATTGATCTGAATGAGATTCAATTAGGTTCAAGGAAATCGTGCTAGCACTCGATTGAACCTAACGTTCTTCTTTTACTATCATAAATAAGTTGTCCTGACTGAGCCAAAGGAGTTTGTGCTCAATCAGAGGCCTTCATATGGTCTAACTGGAGGTTGTCCAAGTTAGAGAAGGTTGTCTTATTTTATAAGACATTACCTGCCATTTTTGGTCACCTGCCATTTCTTGTTCCTTTGACTTTGGTCAAAAGTTGACCTTTGACTGGTCAAATGTTGACCATAGACACTTTGACTTTTGTCCACATGTCATGCACCTATTGGAGAAGCTGGTGGGGGCCTGTCCCCCTGCCAGAACCTGGCAAGGAGGAGGGCGCACGCCACCCTAGGCGTGCGCCCAAGTTGGAGGCGCCTTGGAGTCCTTGTTGGACAAGGACTCCACCTCCCTTTTGGATTCCAATCAGAGTTCTACTAAGAATCCAGTTTGACTGGTCTTAGGCACCCTCTAAGGAGGAATCCAGGGGTCTCTATTCCCAACCAATCAGATTTAGATCTGATTTCACAAAGGGTTGTGATTGGTTGGAGAGGAAGAGGAGTTGGATCACGCTTAGTCTATAAATAAGACCCTGCGCCCAACTCAGATTCAATAATGCAATTAGAATAGAGATTTCCCACGCCCCAAGGCTGCCTCTCCCCTCTTCCTCCA
This sequence comes from Cocos nucifera, assembly GCA_006176705.1. Taxonomy (NCBI): domain Eukaryota; kingdom Viridiplantae; phylum Streptophyta; class Magnoliopsida; order Arecales; family Arecaceae; genus Cocos; species Cocos nucifera. Next base: position 250,235 of record QRFJ01000813.1, on the reverse strand, counting down.
TGCCTAAACTTCTCCTCCTTCTCCTCTCCACGTCCAAAAGAGTTTTGGACTTAGGTTGGTGCGTTCCAGATCAAAAGAAAGGCGATCAAAAGAAGAAGGCTGCACTGCTGCAAAGGACGACTGCTGATCTTCAAAAGGAGTTTTGAAGATCCTCCAGATCAGATCCAGATCTGATTTTTGGAGGCGTGATAGAGAAGAAGAGGATCTCCAGATCCAACCCGAGTGGATACCGGTAGAGGCCAGGCGCTTGCGTGGCTAGATCCAGAACCTTCCGCTGCAATCAGGATCATCTACAGGGTAATAGGATTACCCAAATCAGGTAAATTAAATTTGATTTAATTTATCTTATTTTATTTTATTTATTAAAATAATAAGAATCAGATCTGAAACATATCAAGATCTGATTGGGATCAAGAGAAAAATTTTTGAAATATATCTCTTGATCTGATCAGATCTGGACGAACCTGGACCGGGAAATCAGGATTTCCCTTCAACTGGTATCAGAGCCATGGTTCTAAATTGTTTAGATCTGATTTTAATTTTATTTTAATTAGAAAATAAAGTGATTTCAGATGTCACATGAGATGTGATCAGATCTGAAATCAAAAAATTAAAATTAAATGATTTGGATCTAAGAACATGAAGATATGCATGACTAGTTCTAGAATAGAATAGTTCTATAGAATAGTTTTGCATGTCTTTGATTTAATCTGATTAAATCATATTTTAGATCTTCTTATTTACTATTTTCTGATATTATAAGTGTTATAATAACATCTGATAAATAGCAAATAAAAATTATTTAATTTTAAATATCATATGAGATATGATTGATGCATGTCTAGACTAGTTGTAGAATAGTTCTACATAATTGTCTAGATTAGAATTTATTTTGATTAGATCAATTTAAATCTAATTTTTTAGATTATTATGAGATAATTTAGATCTGAAAATATGCATGATTTGATACATGAGATGTATGCAAAATATGCCATGATTAGATCTAAATTTGTATATGAGATATATGATATAGATCTATAACTGTTTTGTAGATTTACATGTTCCTGATTAAGGCGTTCCTCTTGGCCGTCCGGTCATAAGAACGAAGAAGGGTTTAAAGGCCCTCTCTTCCCATTCGATGGGGTGTTCTTATGATGTGTAGGGGTGCTGCGTGTTCGTCCTTAATCAGAAACCCAAAACTTACTTTCTGCAAAACCCTAGATCCTGAAACCCTAGGATTCATTACCCCTTGCCCAATTTTGTGTCATCCTGGCATTTTCTTGGTCTTTCGACTTTGGGTCCAGAATCTCTTTTGACTGGTCAAACGTTGACCAATGACCCTTTGACTTTTGACCACATGTCATGCACCTATTGGAGAGCTGGTGGGGGCTTGTCCCCCTGCCAGAACCTGGCAAGGAGATGGGCGCACGCCAAGGGAGGCGTGAGCCAGTAAGAGGCGGCATGGAGTCCTTGTGGGACAAGGACTCCATCTCCCTTTAGGATTCCAATGAGAGTTCTTCTAAGAATCCAGTTTGACTGGTCCAAGGCAACTCTCCAAGTAGGAATCCCAGGGGACTCTCGCTCTACATGCCACAATGCAGATTTAGAGTCATTGTATTTCACAATAGGGGGTGATGTTTGTTGTGTCTTTGGTGGTTGTGATGGGTGTATGGAAGGATGACTGTGGGGATCACAGCTTAGTCTATGAGTGAAGTAGGAGGGTTATCGCTGCATGGACCAAACCGTCCTGAATGCAAACTATATTCTATCGATAGCAATCTTCCACGCCCCATCGTTGACGCATCTCGCTCTGTAACAGTCGTCGTCTACGTGCTTTTGTCTCCGACGTCCAAAAGTTTTTGGAT